>LBNU01012851.1:9476-43943 GCA_014162995.1 Artemisia annua | reverse complement strand
ATCACTTTAAACATGTTGATGAATGAGCGGACATTACCAATTTGTCATTACCGAAATGCTCTTAATAAAAAGTTGTACACATAGACAAAAGTCACAAAACATAAGCTAAGTACCTAGTACAAAATCATGTACAAGTGGTAAGTAGTAACGATCTAAAATTCTTAAATTCTATTGAACAATTTATATTATTTGAACTACGATAAATAAATCAAGTTCATCATAAATGATGTAATGTTCTCAAATCCGGGCTTGATAAAAGTATTGACATTGATGAATGGTGTATCAACAAAAAAAGATATGGTGCAGAAATTGTGTACTAGTGATGAAACTCATAGACCCTCAGCTTCATCCACCTCCCACAAACCAAGAGCTCGAACGAAACAAGCAGAGGCTGCCACAACGACTGCAGCAAAGATGGGCGGCACCATCAAGTCCATCTTAGACTTCTTAAACATATCAGGCGGAAGGCAAAAAAACTCTGAAGGAACATCAAAAGGAACCCTCACCAAACCTTCCTTTTGATGTTGACATACACGCGAAAATGAGGAAGTTGGCGCTATTGCCCACACAAATGCAAGTTCTGGCGCAAAAGAGGTCACCGCCACGGTAATAGTTAGAATGGTTGTCCACATGGTGGCGTAGACCAGCATCGGCCACCTTCTGGACAACCTTTCCAAAAGTGAACTAACGCTAGAGACAATTATCATTTTTTTTCCTAGAATAGTTTCTAGGATTGAATATTTTTGGTTTTACACACATGTATGAATATGTATAGAGGATATAAGCTGATGAACCAATCCAACAACTTGTGAAGTATATTTTAGTTGTTGGGGTGGGGAGGGACAAGTGGACTAACTACTCTAAGAAACTGGCTTATTGGTTAAATATTGGTTGAGATGTGGAAAAGATACAGTTGACTTTGAATTTTTATTTAAAATATGAATATGACTACACATAATGACTTAATTCCAAAATCTTGCCTATCAGGTATTGACAATTCTGTCAAACATTCTTCCTAACCCAACTTTCTAATAACGGTTACACTTTGTGTTGTCTCGCGGAAAGATGTATTATAAAGATTTTTAAGAAGATATATGACTCATTATAAAAAAAATCTCTGTAAGAAACATAAGATCGTAATGACATGAAAACGATATGCAAGGAAGCGTATGGACACTTATTTCTTCAGTCACGGAAAAAAAAAATTAATAACTCAAGATGCAAACTCCTTGAGTCATCTTATTAAATAAAACTACAGTACAATTTTGTTTGTAACAATCAAATAAGGAATAGGTTGAAATTATATTACTAGTGAAAAAAAGAAGACATCTCAGTTGAAACAATAATATAAAACTGCTATAACAAAAATGCAATGTATTAAGTACATCTTTTTACCATATACAAGTCATTTAACACAATATTCTAGCCCTCCTTTTAACTAACATTATAGTTGCATACATTGGTAAAAGTATGGTAAATATGTACTGCATAGAACCTTTCTGAGAAAAAGATGCATATATCATAAGATGTAAACAACACACAGGAAAATGCATTTAAGATAGTCAGCAATTATATGAACAGAATTAACTACACTAAACCATTGATAAGCTTCTAATATTGATCATCACACAAATAAACTTGATTCCCAAACCAAAAAACAAGACGAACACACACTCTAAACGAAGCTAACATCGTCTTTCCATCCACGTTTCAGAACATAGAAGCCATCATATGACATACAAATTCTACCACTAGCACCAAATAACCTAATCCAAAGTGGTCAAAAGAAAATGAAAACCAAAGATAATGACCAAAATTTTTGATAGCCAAGTAGTCCAGCCCTTGACAACAATAAAAGACAAGATAAAACTGCGGTTGATCTGAGTGAACTTTCTTCTCAAAAACATAACTAATGTTTTTACTCAGGAATCATCTGTTCATTGTCAGCATCATCACCTGTCTCAATAGTAGGTTTTGAAGGTTGACTAGATCCTGGAGCTTGTCTCTTTTTAATTCCGCTCACAATGTCATCAATTCTTAGAAGCATACAAGCAGCTTCAATTGCTGTCTTGAAGGTTTGTGCCTTCACGTTATAAGCATCCCAGATCTACCAAAAAAAAAATGAAAGATATATTCAGTTAATGGACTAATATAAAATCGTATAATACATTGAGAATTGGTGATAGATGTGCACCTTTAGTTCTTTCATATCAGCAATTTCACCTGAATTCCCATCAATACCTGTCCATGCATTCTCACCATTTGCATGCTGTTTCAAAAGAAAAAGTAAACTTAGTTTCACAAACAGAAGAACTGATACAGTTACACAAACAGAAACATTATTACTCGATTTTATAGTAAATGTTAATTGGCCAACAAATTAATTTCAAACATACATACAAAACATGTTACTTGAACAGCATTATTTTGAAGTGTGTTCCATCTTATTTGTATAATTCAGCTCGTTTTTATGTAGTTAACAAAGATGATAACTAATTATTTTATATGTAAAAAAGATATCATGACAAAAATTATACAAGAAAAGAAGGAAAGAGGTAAACTTGCCTTCCCCTGAAGAGCAGTCATTGTTCTAATGACATTGACACCACAGTTTTGTGCCAATGTTCTTGGTATAGCTTCAAATGCTACAGCTGCAGCTTCATAAGGCCACTGTTCCAATAAACGTATCAACGTCAACATAGTATAGAGACATGAGATGAAGAGATGTTTGAAATCATATATTTCAAAATGAGAGATTTATTTAAGTTCAAAGTACAAAGAAAAAGAAGTTGCCTTTTCGATTCCTTCAACTGATGAGCTCTTCTGCTTCAGTGTAGCGGAAACGGTCAACTCAGTGGCCCCACCCCCTGGCACAAGCTTTGGATGCTTTAGAATGTTCCTTGCCACTGACATCGCGTCCTATCAAAAACAAGAGAGTTTTTAAATTAGAGTACGCCATTTCATCCCTGCTTCGTCTATGACGGGTCAAACAAGTAAAATTAAAAAAAGGGACAAGTCAAATGACTGAAAATACACCCAAAGTGTAGCTTAATGTATAATACCTCCTAAATCATCACCCTTACTATCAATTAGCAAAACTATTATATACAGTTTAAATATTGTTAAAATGGTCCAGATGTATGGATTTTTATAACAATTTGATCACTTCCCCTAACTATATTACCTTTCATCCGCTAATTCAATCCTCACATGACAGTATATAATTCTGATAAAAATAAAACTTAAGTATTAGGGTTAAATGGGGAAAAAACTTAAATACCCTCATGTGAGAGAAACATGGGGAAAATAGCGACAAGAACCCAGCACAGATAATAGAAGGATCAACTTGTTATAATAATAGACCACCTCAGTAACAAATAAACAATTCAGACCAAAGCCGTAACTTTGACCAAACCAAATGAACTATTTCTGTAATTTACTCTAACATATTATATACTATCAAAATGTGATCATACGTGACACGGTGACAAGTTATAAAATGTGTTCCACGTCTCATCAACATGACCCTTTTGTTTGAACCTACACCCATCTATAAAACCACCTGTACCCGATTGTAATAAAACCATATTGCTTAATCATTACATAAACAGACTTACCTGCAAGTTACGTTCAACTTCATTCAAAAGATCCTTGCTGGCACCGCGTAGAAGAACAGTGCAGGCTTTTGGGTCTTTACAATCCACAATATAAGCAAAAAACTCGTCACCAATCTTTTTAACTTCAAAGAGTCCAGCTCCAGTCCCGACATCTGACTCTTGTAGTTCATCTGGCCTATTCACAATAACCGCACCACATGCCTTAGCAATCCTATTGTTGTCTGTTTTCCTTAATCGCCTGATGGCACTGACTCCAGCTTTACTGAAATAATGGCAGGCTAAGTCACTAAGCCCCTTTTCTGTGATCACCAAATCGGGTTTGAATTTAAGTATTTGTACACAGAGGTTTTCAATGTATTCTTCTTCCATTTTTAACAGTACTGCCCAGTCCTCTTCTCTGACTAATTCTGCATTTGTTTGATTCTCTCCCTTTTTGTATTCCAACGGGCAATCAAGTAAAATGACACGAGGGTTTATGATTTTTCGTTTCATTTTTCCAGGGACGACAACGTCTTTGTTGAACATAACACCTTTAAGGACTTTGGAATCTTCTAATTGTCCACCGGGGATTTTTTCAACTTTGATGTACTTCTTGATATCAACTTCTTTGATTCCCTGACCTAAATCCACACCAACTGTAGTTGTTGCATCAAGAGCTAGATCCTAACAATGACAAAGGTGATGGTTAGTACCATAGAAAAACTTATGAGCAAGATTTAAACCAGACAAACAAACTAGAGAGAAAAATTCAGCAGGTCAAATAACGGGTCAAACATGTAGTTTTTTACAGTTCAGATACGACCTTGGTCAATTTGACTCGAAACGAAGTTCCAAACTAGCATGGGCATTCGGCAACAAACTGTCTCTTTTTGGATCAATGGTTGTCATTATCTTCCCTTTGTTAGTCTAGTTTTCTCTAAAGTGTGGTATATGGCAAAGTGAGGTGTAGCAGATGATTGAAAGTTGCAAGTACTTATCACTATTTGTGTGTCCATCAAAGAACATAAAGAGTTAAGAATATTCGAATTATTTTTAGGACTAAACATCAATGTTTTATGGTTCTAGGCATATTAGTTCGATTGTAAAAGTGAAGAAAAAAGAAAGAATAAAATACTTACTGCAATTAGATCACCAAACTGACTGGTAAATTTTGTACCAATACAACTCTTCACCAGACCCAGCATCATAGAACCTGCAATGCAAGCATTTCGATTAATGACAATGATAAACAACCGAAAGAATTGTAATACAAAACATTTAATCAGTTTTCTGTGATTAATCAAACAAAATGGTTGGGGAATTCTTATAAGGGAAGACATGAATATGAATGATAACTAAAAAGAAGCAATGTTGGAAACTTGGAACTCACGATCATTCACATCAATAGACATAGAAATCTTGTCCAAAACAGCAAGAGCATCTTCAAGAGCCTTGACGTAAGCTGCCAAAAAATATCATTATATGTCATTTTTAAAGTTTTGATAAATCAATAAAATTGCTAAACATTGAGAAAAAAGATACCTCTGCAAATAACAGTAGGATGATACTTCTTGTCAATGAAAGCTTCTGCAACATGAAGCATCTCACCAGCTGGAAATTTAAAAGTTAACTATTAGTAATAAGCAAGATAGGATATAAATCACTTTTAGTAGAACAAAACATATGACAGTTAAATTAAGAAGAAAAATGTATACCAAGAACAATAACTGATGTAGTTCCATCACCAACTTCCTCATCCTGAGTTCGGCTTAGCTCGATCATTGACTGAAAATATCAAACAAAAGAGCATGATTAAAGTGACTTTACGGACATTCATATTGAAATAAGATGGTAATGAAGTATTATTAAGATCTACATTAAGTTTATTACTGAACAAAAAGATGAAAATGAATAGTGATGATTTCATCATAAATATTGTAAATCAATTCTTCAAGTGTCAATACCTTTGCAGCAGGGTGAGCAATATCCAGCTCTCGCAAAATGGCATTCCCATCATTAGTGACCACAATTCCTACCAAAAATAAACAAAGAAACGCAAATTACTACAATTAGAATTCCCTTGTTGACATACAACTAGGAAAACATACAGCAGAAAAACATATACATGCGAATATGTGTGTGTATGTCATGTAAGTTAAAGAAAATACCTCCTGAAGCATCAAGAAGCATCTTTAACATAGATCTGGGACCCAATGTGGTGCGGATGATATCAGCTACGGCCTGTAAATAAGAGAAGGATGTGAAATCATAGTTTAAAGATCGCCATTTCCAAATAAGTAGAATTTGGGTTCATGCAAGTGAATCAAATACCAATCACAAGCAAATTATGTCATTAATTACTAGACATAATTTATGAATTAAGATTATTAGATTACAGCTACAGCCCAATGTAAAAAGTCATGACCATGACACGACAATGTGAACATTTAAAGTAGGCTCGGGGCTGCTTACTGCAATCTTTACTTCAGTTGAAGATATTGAAAAACAGTTTGAATGCTACAACTTATCTTGGAGTTGAAAAACAGTTTGACTCCAATCTTTACTTCAGTTGAAGATATTGAAAATAGACTCAAAAGCCATTTAAAAAAGAAATTATAAAATATTGAAATAAATTATATCAAAATATCGATTATTAATCTCTTATACTTGAATTATGAGCTCGTTTAACATAAGCAACTAAAATTAATAAACAACTACAGCAATTTTAACACGAGTTTGTTTTGG
Source organism: Artemisia annua (assembly GCA_014162995.1). NCBI lineage: Eukaryota > Viridiplantae > Streptophyta > Magnoliopsida > Asterales > Asteraceae > Artemisia > Artemisia annua. The sequence continues at coordinate 37,602 of LBNU01012851.1, read as the reverse complement.
CACACCTTAGAAGCTTGGATATTTGCATGATGCACCTTACTTCCAGATTCACGAGTGAGAGAATCCTCTGCACATTTCAAAATACATACACATGAGCATTCTTAAAGAAAGTATGTAGCTATTGACAAGCTTGCTGCAATCTAATTGATTTTATTCTAGCAAGTACACTCTTTTAATCTAACGAAAGCGATGAAAGCATTGTCATTATTTTATTTTATTTTTTTAAAAAAACATGAAGTTGAGAATCACTACATAAAAGCTTAACCATGAATAAATTATCAAATATATGTAACAGTCAATAATAGTTAAACTTAATTCAATACTTTCAAAACGTATATCATCACATTACAACTAAACATTGATCCTTGCAAATTCTATTTACATTAAAAATAGTACAATACATCACCGTTAGCAGTTTAAGCGTTCCAAAAGAGTGTGTGTTTTAACTTACATGCAAGGCTTATGAGCTTATGTATGATTCGAAAGGCAAATTAGCTCATTTATATCTATGAGCTGAGCTTATGAACTTTAATAAGCCATAAACATAAGCTCATAATCAATACAAAGTGAGCTAATAGACTTCTCCAATTTCTCAAAGAGTGTTCGTATTAACTCATGTGTTTGGCTTATGAGCTTATGTTAAATGAGAAATAAATTAATTTTACCAGGGTGAAAAATCCCTTTTACCCAAAAAAAAATGAGAAATAAATTAGCCCAAAACGAAAGATCATGAACATGCTCATGAGTGATGAGCCTAAACCTTGAGCTAATCAGCATTTCCAATTCCAAATAAACATATAAGCCGGGGAAACAAGCTAATTCAACCACCACCGTACAGTTCGCTCTCACGCTTTCAAATTCTAAACCCCTAGTCAAATCTATAAAAACATCATCATTAGCCAGTTAAGCGTTATAAAGGAGTGTTTGCTTTAACTTAAAAACTAGGCTTGCAAACTTATGTAAAATCTGTATAAAAAAAAAAAAAAAAAAAAAAAAAAAAAAAAAAAAAAAAAAAAAAAAAATCACCTGCCACCATGGTTCTTGAACTTATCAACTTGAGCTTATATCAAAAGTTGATAAGCTCAAGAACCATAAAAAAAACAGATGGTCAACTTTCACAATTTCAAACAACCTTACAAACCGCGAAAAATTAATCTAAGCACCCCCTTACAGTTCGCTCTCACACTTTCGGATCCTAAGCGTTCTCAAGGAGTGTTTGTATTAACTGATGTCTTTGGCTTATGAGTTTATGTAAAATGTGTAATACAATCTAACACATCTGGATCATGAACTTGCTTGTTAGCCCTAAAAGTTGATCCAATCGGCATTTCCAATTTCAAACAAACCTATACGCCTGGAAACAAGCTAATTCACCAACCGCCTTACAGTTCGCTCTTACACTTTTGGACTCTAAACCATAAGAATCTATAAAAACATCGCCGTTAGCAGTTTAAGCGTTCTAAAGGAATGTTTGCATTAACTCATCATTTAGCTTATGAGCTTATCTAAGGGGGTGTTTGTTTAAGCTTATATGTGGCTTATGAGCTTATTTGTTTATCGGCTTATATTTCATAAGCCTCAAGTTTTCGGCTTATATAAGTTTATCAAAGCTCATAAGTTTCAAAATAAGCCGGAAAATTGAGGCTTAAAAAATATAAGCCGAAATCAAATAAGCTCATAAGCCAACATATAAGCCGAAACAAACACCCTCTAAAATTCAAAAAGCAAATTGACCCAAAAATTTACACTCATAAACTTGCTCATGACCGCAAAAAATTCAGCCAATCCCCATTTCCTATTTCAAACAAACCTATAAGCCCGCAAAATAAGCGAATCCAAACCCCCCCCCCCCCTTTTTTACAGTCCGCTCTCACTCTTCCAGATCGTAAACCCTAAGAGCATATAAAATCTAATACTACCAAAACTAGATCAATATAAGCCAATAAAAACTATTAACAGTGTAATAAGTAAACAGATCATGAGATGGATCAAGGTATGTGATATTCGATATATGTGTGTGTATGTGTGTGTGTTTTGAGTGTGTGAGAGAGAAACTTACTGAGAACGAGAACTGGTGACTGCATAGTTGGTTGTAAGTGTGTGAGTGAGTGAGTGTGTGAGTGTAGGGAGATCAGTTAGTTTGAGATGGTTCTAGGGTTTGTTACTTGTTTTGAAAATGAGAGTGAAAGTGGGAGTAGAAGTATGAAGCGGTGCACGTAGTGAAGGTGTTTTTGTGTGTGGGTTTGGAGTAGTGGGCTTGTTTGGGCTTTTTTATGGGCTGTGAGGGTCTAAATGTTTGTTGGGTTAAACCGTTAAGTGCAAGTGTGTTACAAAATGGAACATGACAACATGTTAGTTATGGTTTGACTCAACAAGTCTGGTACTTAGCTAAAATTCTAAAAATGAAAACAAGTCTTGTGTTGGAGACTGGCTTTGACCGTGCAAAACGGTGATAGCAAATAGTTTTTGGTTTTTCATGGTTTTTGGTGATGGATGACAGTTTTAATTTTGTACTTTTTATAAGAAGAGTGTCCATTTAGATACGTGTAAAGTATGAGTAAATACTAAATAGTAGGTAAAAAAATCGGTTTTTTTTTTAAATCAAAAGGTTGTGGATTTGTATTAAGGGTTATGTTTTGGTTGGAAAGGAAACGTGAGGAAAGGAATGAGAATAGCTTCCATTGTATGTTGCACCTAAATAATGAAAACACGGGGTGCCTATTCCGTTCCCAACCCCCCCCCCCCCCCCAAATTTCGATTCTAAAAAAAAAGAGGAGAAAGGCTAAGAATTGAAATTTTATAAAGCTTCATTCTCCATCCATATTCTAGTGTGAATAAGAGTCCCCTGAATGTGAACATATATCTATCACACGACAAGCACATCAAAAAATAATAATAATAATAATAATAATAATAATAATAATAATAATAATAATAATAATAATAATAATAATAAATAAAAAACAACTGACGACCTCTCAAACCATGTCATCCTCTCAACGACCTCTCAAACCATGTCATCCCCTCAATGACGTGTTCTTTATCGCTGTTGTAATTAATCCTCGACAATGGTTATTCATCTTTTTGTTTTGTTTATGTATTTACATTAAAAATAAAAATAAATAAATAAATAAATAAAGTCAAACCCTTTTCGATTTGGCTGAAATCACAATATGTGATCATCTACCAGGACTTGTTCATAAATCATTGAGACACTTTGATAACAATCTAAAGCTGTAGGAGTATATGGTATATCACAATTAAAATCATTTTCGTTTATAGGGTAAAATTACATAAAAAATTAATTCATTCAAAATTGCTACAACATTTGTTTGTGATATTGAAGGTCTCTATTTTTAATTAAAACAAATTCGTTGCTACAACTTTTAGTAAATATAACATATTTTTAACTTCATTTTCATTATGGATCAGTTTCATTCTATGTCACACCAAACATAAGAATCAACTATTCTCTACTATATACTATAGGAGAGTGAACTTGCCGACATAATTTGATTAAAATACTATTTCCTTTACATTAAAATATTAACTGGGCTGTCTTAAATTTCTTAATCCATTAACAGCCCATTCTGTAATCCAAACCTTGAGACACGCAAGTTTAAACCCTGTATTGTTTTGTAAACGATATGGGAATACTGCATTTCCAATTTCAAAAGGTTTTATAAATTCCATTTGCCTATGAAGTCACTATTAACCGCACATTCCAACAAGCAAGCTTTTTAGCTTTACGGTTTCAAAGAGTTAGCAAACAATATTTGAACAACCAAGCAAACACCCCCGCCGCAGCGCGGCGGGTACCCTTCCCTTGTTTAAACCATTTGAATGCTTAATTCTATAGTTTCACAAAACAGAAAAATACAATCTCTATTTATGGGCTCTTTCCTTTTCTCTATTATTCCATTCTCTATTGCGTTTCCATTATTCGCGATTCAGTCGTACCAAACACCCCCTTAGGCAATCAACTATTTTATGAGACTAAAGAGGCAGTTCCAACAATTAAGTCCTGAAAATATCCCCTTTTTTTAACCCCAGGAGACCTTTTCCCCTGAGGATAGACGTTTGAAGTTTGGTGGCAAAGTTCCTTCATATGCGATTTGAACTTGAAAATTTCAATAAATAATTCTCAAGCTAACCCACTAAGTTACAGACTTGAGGGTTATAATGCATATCTTTGTCTTCTTTTTCTTTTTATAATAGTACGGTATTCGGCTTTTTTACCAGTTGTCCATGATGCTTGAACTTATCGCCTTACACAACAACATACTCAATCCCACTAGGGCGAGGGATGAGGGAGGTAAAATGTAGATAAATCGTACCCCTACAACAAGATAAACCCGAAAGGACACGACAGCTTATCGTCTTACGCAACGTAAAATGGGTAAAATCCTTTTTCTGTAGGGGATGTTAGGCGCTACCACTACAATCTTTGTTTTCATCAAGCATGGATTAATAGTTATACTAGAAGATTCATGGTATTATATTTCAAGACTAACTTATAACGACCCTACCAAAAATACTAGCGAATTCCAATAAGCGCGACCTAAAATCACACTACAATACCCTTCGACATACTTCATATATCAAAACAACATTAAAAAATTAACGTCGATAGAACTACAATGACTTCATTGAAGATACACAATCAGAGGACGAACCCCTGTTATCCAAAAGAAAACAAGATGCAGCACTGACCTTGTCAAAAAGCGTGGAAACATGTTGAGGCCAACCATGACTCTAACAGCTAAATAAAACACGTCTAAACATCAAACAAATAATTCCAACCACATCATTATATTAAGTTATGACACAATGAGATGCCGAGAATCTTAACGAAATACCGTTATTATTTTAACACCATAATAAGCTCAAACCTATGACCCTGATGACCAATAGCCTAACCTTAAGTTTCCTATGTAATTTATCTCATTTCGTTCTTTTAACTGCCTTAAAAACAGTGGAACACATTTTTTTAAGTTTCTTTTATTTTTTATCCTTTCTCTCAAAAATAAACTCGAGGACGCACGTGAATCAAGTTGACTAAACCTAACTTACGACAAGCGGACGGAATTATAAACTTTTTTTTCCTTAAAAATATACAAAAGAAAAAGTAAAGGACCAAGTGAGATGAACCGTAATTCCGTAGGGTGCAAATGAAAAGTTACACCATCTTCTCATCTTTTTTTTTTTTGTTTTGAACAACAAAAACCCTAGTAAAAAAACAACCAGAACTGAATCATAAGCTCTGAATCCAAAAAAAAAAATGTCATTTCTGGTAAACTGTCGAAGAATAATTAATGGGTCATCTTTAAGGATTAATAATTCTCAGATTAGATCCAAACACTCCATTAGCCGTAAGTATTTGTTTCATCTTTATTTGAAATGAATTTGTAATTTGAGGTATTTAGTGGCTTATTGTGTTATTGAAATGTGATATATTTACTGAGAATAGATACTTATTGAGAAGTGCTTATTAGCTTAGAGGGTTTTGGGATTGCCTATTTGAAGTGTTCGGTTATCTGCTTATTTTGGGTCAAAATAAGCTGTTTTTAATGCCCAGGTTGGAACATGCTTGTTTTAAAGTGTTTTTTTTAATTAAATAAGCGAATTGAAACACTATTTCGTAAAGTAATGATCTTTAAGCAGTTTATAAGGGGCTGCATTATATATGCATAAGCGTTAGCGGAAAAATAAGAAATCATAGTGTTGAGAAGTGATTAGTAGCTTATTAAAGATCAAATAACAGGCTCTAGTGTAAAGCTCTTTAGAAATGGCTTATTGCTAACAAGATAAGATTTTTTGATAAGCGTAGCTAAACGCCCCCAAAACGGCCTTCTTGACAATCGGAAGGGTAGAAATTGCTAATGGGTGGGTTTAATACTTTATTAGATGTTTTACGATTTGAACATATATCAGATTTGTGTTATGGTGTTAACTGATATCCTTTATTGCGAAAGAAATCATAACGAGATGGTATGGCAATGGCAATTGGGGGGGGGNTGTTGGGTGTTGCGTTTTGATTGAGATCTTCTGATTAAATAGCGTTTGGCAAGCCACTTGAAAATGTGATTATCTGCTTTTTCTTAGATAAGAAAGCGCAGTTTTGGAAAAGCAGATTGAGACCGTTTTGGAAATGTTGTTTTGCATATGCAAAAACTCCTAATGTACCAACGCATAAATGTTGTACACTGGGAATGTTTTATGTCATTAAACATACACTTGCTTTCTCAAACGGCTCAAATTGGTCATTTGTATGATGCAAAATGGAAACTTGGAAAGCTGTCTACTTGTCTAGAACATGTTTTGCATTGGTCATTTTGTTAATCATCAAAAGTCATAACATATGAAACATTTTCGAAAGTTTAATGACTATATCTGTGCTAACAAAAGTACAATGAACAATTTAGAAGATTGGAATACTCAGATACGTTGTTATTTTATGACATTAGCTCCTTTCGGAAACGGATATACTGCTAGTCTAAGTCGCCTAACTGTGTGTTTAGAACCGATTTTATGTGGCACATTTGGAGGAAAAAGTAGCTACCCATTGGTTGTGGGTATGGATCATAAAATTAAGTCAGCAGTTTATGCATTTGACATAATTAGCTTCGACATCAAAACAGGATTAAGAAACTTTATCACGAAGCCTCGTGCACTTAGACATGTACAATAGTTTTAACCCCAAGTTTAGTCTGTTTAGTATTATTTTCTCACTTAACTGCAGTTTTCTACCTTGGACTCATCACCAGTTTGTAGTTTTAAAAGTTGTGAATACAAAAACAGAACTTGTAGCCACCTATCGAGGCTTGTTTAATTGGATATAGAGAAATGTGGTAGCTATGATAAATTGGTTAGAGGTTGAAATGTATACTTATTTACATTCTTCTCATCTTTTGCTCGAAAAAAACCCTAGAATAAAAGAACCTGTAATGAGAGTCACATATTTGAATCCAAAAAATGTCATCTATGGTAAATTGTCGAAAAATTATTAACGGTTCATCTTCATTGATTACCTCAAGAATTAATGCTTCTCAGATTAGATCCAAACACTCCATTTGCCGCAAGTTTTTTCATATTTATTGGCTTATTGTATTATTAAATGTGATACATTTACTGAAATACTTAATCAGAAGTGCTTATTAGTTTAGAGGGTTTTGGGATTGCTTATTTCTTATGAAGATAAGCAGTTTGAAGTGTTTAGATCTCTCATACTCTTTCTGCTTATCTGCTTATTTTTGGTCGAAATAAGCAGTTGTCAATTGCAGATTGGAACATGGTTATTTTTGCTTATTAGAATTATTGCTTCACGGAATAGTGTTTAGATATAGGAATATAATTTTTTTTTACCAAGTAAGCAAATGGAAACACTATTTCATGAAGTAGCTATTTTTATGCAGTATATATTGTTGTATTTTATATGCGTTAGCGTAAGCAGAAAAATTAGCAGTCCTAGACATCTGTATCGTCAAAAACACTATTGAGAAGTGCTTAATAGCTTATTAAAGTGCAAATAACAGGCTGTAGAAATTGCTAATGGATGGGTTTGGTATATGTCTTAGAATTTGTGTAATGATATTAACTAATATCCGTTATAGCGAAATAAATCATCACAAGATGGTATGGCAATGAGGGGGTGTTCCTTACAGGGTGTTGGTTATTGTGTTTTGGTTGAGACTATCTGATTATTGTGTTTGTAAAACGCAGATAATGTGAAATTCCGTTTGGCAAGTCACTTGACTTTCTTATTTTTCTTAGATACTTTTGAAATCATTGTTTTGCAAATGCAATTCCAAACACTCAAATTATCAGCGCATAAATGTCATACATTGGTAATGTGTTATGTCATAAAATATGCAGTTGCTTTCTCAAACAGCTCACATTGGTCTTTTGTATGCCGGAAATGGAGAGCTGTCTACTTGTCTAGAATATGTTACACATCGGTCATTTTGTTCTTCATAAAAAATAATAACTGAAACAATTTCGAAAGTTTAATGTCTATATTTGTGCTAACAAAAGTTCAGTGACGAATGTGGAAGATTGAAATACTCGGATATACTACTAGTTATTCTATGACGTTAGCTCTTGTTTGGAAACAGATATACTACTAGTTTAAGTTTAGCTAATTATGTGTCTAGAACCGATAGTAATTGGCACATTTGGAGGAAATAGTAGTTAACAACATTGGTTGTGGGTATTGATCACAAAATTCAGTCATCGGTTTTTGCATTTGATATAATTAGCTTTGACATTAAAACAGGACTAAGAAACCGTATCACAAAGCCTTGAGCACTTAGGCATGTGCAATAGTTTTTAACACAAAACTTAGACAATTTGGTATTCTTTTCTCAATTATATGCAGTTTTCTACCTTGAATTCATCACCAGTTTGTAGTTTCGTCACCATTTTTCCAATATTGAAACTGTGAATACAAAAACAGAACTTGTGGCCGCCTATACAGGCTTATTTAATTGGAATTATAGAAATTTGGTAGCTATGGTAAGAGGTTGAAATGTATACTTACATGCTTGTAGCACAATATTAATTATATTTTATAAGATTATAATTGTTATATAAGATCCCTTCAATCAAAAATACTACTATCAATAACGAGCTTTCATTGAAACAGGTGCTACTCAAACTGTCAGCAAGGAGAGACCACTTAAACAGTTCATTGCTGGTAAAGGAAAGTCTGCTGGCAGAAACTCCAAAGGTCGTATAACTATTTTCCACCGAGGTGGTGGAGCCAAACGATCCCAGCGAACAATTGATCTGAAAAGAAACACTTCATCCGTAGGTATCGTGGAAAGAATTGAGTATGACCCAAATCGTACATCTCGAATTGCTGTAGTACGATGGGAGGAGAAGGGAGGTGTTGACCGAAAGAACAATTTTGATTTCCCAGAACTAACTTGTCCACCTCGAATGTTAACCTCACCCACCATGCCAGTGAAAGGTCAGTTTAATTTCTCTTCTTTACCGGGGATGACTGAAAGTAGGAAGGTTGTTTCTTCTGGACCAAAAACCCGTCATGTGGTAGTGGGCCTTCCTAACGGTGTAAGCCCCTACTCTAGTAAAGCCACAAATGAAGGAACCAAACCGACAAATGTAAGAGATGTTTTTTTGTCTGCTTTTTCATCTTCGGACGCTTGGGCAGATAAGACACGCGTTTCCTTTGTTAGCGAGTTGGGTGTGCCAAGAATGGCACTAGCGGGTTCCAGGCCTGATTTTTTTGTTCCACGATTTAAAGATGCTGTTTTAGATAGTGAAAGGCTGGCTTCTGACAATGAGGTAAAAAACTGGCGCAAGGATAGCGTTGCGTGGGACCATAAGATGAAACGTAAAGCAGCTGTTCCTTGGCAGAGTGTTAGACGACAAGAGATAGGTCTAGGGTTTGTTGGAGTATGTGGTGAAAAGGATTCAAAGTTAAAGGCGGTGCATAAAGCAATAGGTAAAGAGCATTTTAATGGGAAGTTTACTGCTGATCGTGCACCTGTAACTTATATATTAGCCACCAATCAAATGAAAGCTGGACAAATGGTGATGAATATTGATTCAACTAAACATTCAAAGGATGAATTACTCAATAGATACTGATGCTGAAGACTTCTTTTTTCCTTTAAATCTATGAGCCTGTTTCATAGATTCAAGATGACTCTTGCTTTCATGTTTTGTAGTTTGTTTGATGAGCACTGTATGTTTTATTAGTTTTCAGAAAAACCTTGTTTCCGATGTATAATGCGCAACTATGATTTAAGTTGCTGGCAAAATCGCTGTTTAGGTTTTAACAAATGTTACATTGCTGCAGTGAAATGCTACTGATAAAGCTCAACATTTACTTTTTGGGTTCGTTGTATGTGTTCTTGTAAACCTTGACTGCTGTCTGCTGTGCTTGTAAAGTGTGTATGACCAGTGTGGATCTTTTTGCCTGTGGTCATGACAGTGATTTAAATGGATCATCGGTTCTGCTAGAGATATAAACGACTTCATGTTTGACATTTGTTTTGACACCAATAGTTATGTTATGTATGACCACTGACCAGTATCAAGCCACACTTCCATGATGTTACTGTAGCAGATTCATCTTGTTACACAGCACCTGCAGAAGACCTGTGGTCTGACCAAAAATAAGCCTTTTATTCGGGTCAAAATTTATCAGAAATTACAGATCTTGTTATGTGATGATTTTTACTGTCATACTGATTCGTACCAGAATAAAAAATGTGAAATTGATGAGCTTTACACAGTCCGTCGTAAAAGCTTTTCGTTTTGATTTACAGGCCACCGAGTCATCAAATGTGAAATTCGACCCAACATATCACTGAGTCATCAAACATGCTTACTTTTCTCCCCTGTGATTTAAATAACCAATGCGTAGCGGTGCTCATCTCCAATACTAAACCGATAGCTCATAAGCATGATTAACGGTAAAAAGGAAGAACATTATATGTATGAACCATGAAGAACAGTGGTTGTAATTTACCCCAACTGATCCAGTTTGTTGTGTAAATGTAAATTAGGCTTTCTATGCTTTCAGACTGCAAAGTGGATTAATATATTCAGCTTACTTGCTCTCAAATCAAAACCAACAATTAATACTATTATGTATAATAGAAACTAAGAACCCAATAACCGAGCCTGTGAACACCACTGGTGAAACAATGTTAAGAATGATTAATAAACTGCTACAGCAACAATCGCCATCACAAGAGACCATCTAAAGCTATTCAAGTTTTGTTACAATACAAACCATTTGCAAAACAACCTCTAATACACTATCATAACAGCTTGAAATGCAAAGATCCACACTACACAATAGTGTATTTTTTACAGCATTATCAAAGATTTAATCAAGGAAATGCAATGTAAAGATCCATGGCAGGATTGATAAAGCACAAAGTTGCCGAAACATCACAATCTTTTGCAATCAAATGTAGTACCCATTCAAATTGAAGCTTACACAATTTCATACATTCGGAAACTAAAAATTCTAATAACCCAAAGAAGAGAGATTCTTCTTCATACCTAGGTCCTAACATAAACAAACCAGCATACAATTCTCCTACATAACCCTACAACACAATAACAGTCAAGTCAACCTACATCTCAAAGGGTTACATTTCTTCAATAACTAAGCAGCAGCTTTCTTTGGGGACTTTGCCGCTTTCGCTGGAGACTTGGGGGTAGATTCCTTTGTGGCACTCTTCTTAGGCAACAGAACCGGGTTGATGTTTGGAAGAACACCACCATGAGCAATAGTCACACCAGATAACAACTTTCCAAGCTCATCATCATTCCTTATAGCCAACAGAACATGTCTCGGTATGATCCTTGACTTCTTGTTGTCCCTAGCAGCATTTCCAGCTAGCTCCAAAACCTAATCACATTTCCAAATTCACACATAAATAAATCTTATATTTACATTTTTTTTAGAAAAATGTTATATTGTTAACATATAAAAAAGTCATTATGCAAAAAGTAAGAACAATACAATAATAATTATGTTTTTCTTAATCTATGTACGTGTTTTTGTCGGTAGACAATTATTTTAGTACGGATGTCATATATTAATTTCGGGTTACACCGCGTACATCTAAGTCAAAGACTCGCCTTTTTCCTATGTTAATAAACAATTATAAAAAAAATCACTAAACCAATTTAACAACCCTTTTGAAAAATATAAAAATATATACCTCAGCAGCAAGGTACTCAAGGACAGCAGCAAGATAAACAGGAGCACCAGTACCCACACGTTTAGCATACCTCCCATTTTTCAAATACCTTCCAATCCTCCCAACAGGAAACTGAAGGCCAGCTTTCACAGACCTTGTCACCGACTTCTTCCTTGGCCCTGCTGGCCCTTTCCTTCCTGCTGCTCCCTTTTTCTTTCCACCTGTTTCCATTTTTAGAAAGAAATATAAAAAAAGTTTGTGTTTGGATTTAGATTTGGATGAAGATGAAGTTGTTTTTGTTTTTGTTTTGTGGGAATGTGAGGATGGGATATATGGGGATATTTATATGGTTTTTTGGGTTGAGGTGAAATGAGGGGTGGGTTTGTGGCCGTTGGATTTGGAGTTGATGGATGGTGGCGATTGTGATCCGTGTGAGATGGGTTTGGCGAATGGGAGTGTGACATGTGGAAAGGTGGTTTGGTGGATGGAACTGTTTTTGAATTTTTTTGAATTTTAAATTTGGCTTGTGATTATTGTACTTTGATAAAATATAAAAATAGCATTTTCATTTCGTAAATGGTTTATGAAATCACAAAATTAGATTTTAATAAAAGTGAGAGTCAAAAAATATGTTAAAATTTTCTTAAGTTGCGAAACTAATTCTTGTATTGCCAAATATAGTCATTATTTGTGAAATAAATTTATAATTTACAACATTTTTTACAATATATTTAGATTTTAATTATTTGCTCATACATATTGTATATAATTTTCCTATTACAATTAATAAAAAATGTAAATTTATATCCTGTAAATTTATATCTTGACATATTAAGATATGTGGGTTGGTTTGTGGCCATTGGATCTGGGGTGTGATTGATGGTGGGGATTGTGATCCGTGTGAGTTGGATCTGGCAAATGGAAACGTGACATGTGGAGAGGTGATTTAGAGGGTGGAACTTGTTTCAAATTACTAGCTGTATTGATTAGTTATTTTTCGTCTTAAATTACAAATTAAGGCTAAAAGTAGGGAGATGGATGCACCTACCCACTGGGTAGTTTACCCGGATGAGGTGTAATTTAGTCATTGGGAGAGCAGAAATAAAACATTAATTGTGTTTTTATTCCTTTCAATCACATGTACATGCCACATATTACAAGCATATGGGTAGACTACCTAGTGGGTAGTTTAAATTTTCTCCTAAAAGTAGTGGTGGTGAGTCATTCATCGCAACCTCAGCTTTATCTCTCCTCTTATTTCTACTCACTCCCACTCACCATACATTCGTAGTAGTCACTCTCACTCACTTTTATAACAATAAACCTCACTAATTATCCCACACACACTCGCAATACACATAAAAAATAATTACTTAATAATTTTGGTCTCACTTTGTCAGCCTTAATAGCATGGTGAATAACTCACCAATTAGCACCATATTAGTGTGAGTTGGGTTGTTTGGAATGGAAGTCACGATCGTGACACACTCACTCACGGAGGAAAACATGCCACTCCGTTTAGTATTTTCTCTGTTATAATTTTGTTATCCACGTTACTATTTTGGGTAAAAGTTACAATGCTCTGTGTACGCATTTGTATAACCGATTATGTTTTATCTATTTTAAAAACTCATTACACGTCACTTTTAATTTGGTAATTTTTTTCATCTTCATCTTCTACATCTTGTAACTCCAGCCAAAAACAACAATTAAACAACTCCATAAGATCCAAAACAATGTATACAAATCATCAACAATCATTGTTAAATCAAAACATGTAACACCCCCATTTTCACGTTTCGCAGCGGATTTAGAGTTAGGGTATTACGTCATAGAATCACAGTTACAATAATAGAAAACGACTCAAAAAGAGACGTTTTATAGAATGAGTTATCATTCAATAAAATCATCAGAGTTTTATAAGAGGAGGTCCCCAAAATCTAAGTTTGTTATGAAATTTGAATGATAACTGAGTGAAAAGTCCTGCAAGCTTTGTACCACTCCATGCCATAATTTTCACAGAGCTTTGTTACCTAGGATACATGCTTAAAAGTCAACACTAGGTTGAGTGAGAGTTATAGATTTAGGGTGTGGGTGAATACAAATTCCCTGGGTCCAGTTGTTACACCCATCTGGGAAAATATTGTGTGTGTGTGTGTGATAATTGTGATGCATGCACAATTATCAAGAGTGGGGTATGTTGCACTAAGCTCATGGAACCGCACTGACAGTCCGGGTCATGGGGGCTGCAGACCCAACCATGAGGGGATAAGAAGGATAACTTGCCAAAGTTAATCCTTATAGGTTTCAAGTATAGTACTTATTGGTTACCCGGCTGAGGCAAACCAACGGAAGTTGTTAAACTCCAATAGATCTATCAACTATACTCGCGTTCACTTGCGTAAAACCCGCAAGTGATTATGGCTCATGAATTTTAGTTATGTAATGGTGGCAGAATAGTATCACTTGTGCAACAACCAAAGAAAAAGACTTGTATTCGGTTTTTAAAGCAAGTAGCATGTATCCCCCTCACAGGGTTTGGAAAACATTTAGAAAGCGTTTAAAAGGTGTGAGGCTATGAAAACTCACCTGGGCTTAAGGATTATGTGATTGATGTTAAAGTGACTAGGGGTCTAGGCTGCTTACTCACGTATCTTGAGGTCTGTTATTGTTGTGTAGGCATGTCAAGCTCTAGTTGTTTTGTTTTAGGTTTATTAAGTGTTTTTATTTTAGGATTCTTAGATATAATATAACACCGTTCAGGCCATCGTAATCCAGAAGTATAACTCCTCATATGAAGCTCCCTACTATTGTGTTATGCTGCCAACATAATACTGTTCGGGCCATCATAATTCAGAAGTATATAACTCCTCACACGAAGTTCCCTACTATTGAGTTATATTGTTATTAGAGTTTAGTTATAACATAACACCGTTCGGGCCATCATAATTTAGAAGTATATGCAATAATCGTTTGAGGAGCCAGGGCACTTTAAATCGTAAAACCAACAGACTCGTCAAAACGAAATATCCACATAGCACTCTTCACATGAAGCTCCTTATTATTGTGTTATGCTTCTAACTTAAAATTATGTTTGCTATATATATGAAAATAGTTTACTTTATAATCTTCAAGTTTAATATATTTACGAAATTTACCTTATACATATAATACTTATATTACTTAAGTTTATAACTATCTAAACTTCACATATTTAGTCCCTATACTTCTATATTTTGAGAAAATGGCAAGAATGACCCTTGGACTTATAAGTTTTCAAAATTTACTATTTATACCCTTAACTTTATAACTTTTGCAGAACTAGTCCTTATAAGTTTATAACTTTCTAACTTTTTATTCTAAGGTTATATATCTTTGCAAAAAGGGTCCTTATACTTATAAATTCTAAGAAATGTCAAAAATAGTCCCTAAACTTAATATTTTCAGAAAGTTATCATATATACCACTATGCATGGAAAGTTTTGCAAAACTAGTCCTAATTCCATGCAAACTATAATTTTATGAAATATAACTAATAGGAGCAAGTATGAAAGCTTACGTGATCTAAAGTGGAGCTAGCGAGGGTTTAGGGTTTTCTCGGCTAGAAATGGAACTCGACAAGGCCTAAGGCTTCTAGTGCTCGACTCCTAGGATTACTAGGATACTACTATGACTACTAGGACCAGAGAATGTTTAGGTTTATGTGGAGAAGAGGTGTGCATTGGAATGAAAGGGTACGAGCCCTTTATAGGCTCGTTAGCCTTGGAGACCAAGCAAAGAGGAGTAGGAGGTGTCGAGGAGGAGGGTGATGACTCATGGCAACTACTTGTGACTAATACAAGCTACCATGGTGACTAAGGTGGGCTATGAGGCGGTGCTAACTAAGGAGGTGCTATGGTGTGTGCTAAGCATGACTAAGGTGATAGGCTAGGTGCTTGAGGTGTTTGAGGTGCTTAAGGTACTTAGTTTTAGGATTAGGGTTAAGTTATATTTAGTTATAGCCTACTCTTGCTTAGTGGGTGATTAGGGTTTAGCTTAGGGTTTAGTGCCTATATTAGGGTCCTATGAGTGTTTAGTGACTAATCCTAAGTCCTAAGAAGCTTATACAAAGAGGTCGTAGCTTATGGGAAAAGTTTGGGAAGGTTTGACCTAGTTTCCGGGAAGTTATAACCTAGTTATGGTTTTTTGCTTGAGAGACTTGTACCTAAGCTCTAAAGGATTGTACTAGGGTCTAAGGGTGCTAAGGTATCCTAATGATACTAAGGTAACTTATACATAAGCCTTGAACACTTTCAAACTAGTTCAGATAAACAATTAGGGTTTTGTAAACACATAGGCCTGATTAGGGCTTAATTAGTGTTGGATTAGAGTTTTGTGATGAGTTTAGTGTGTTAGATTAGTAATTTACTTAGTGTGGTGTTGTTGTAATCCTATGCTTGACATACCAGGAGTTTATAGGGTGTGTGGGTAAGATATTTAGATTGTATAGATACGTGAGTAGGTTTAGAGAGTCATTTATGTAATGATATGCATGCAGAAAGCAAAAATTTACCTGTGAAAATACCTACTATAGGTATTTGTAATGGGAATGATAATGATGAGATTTTATGGGTTGCTACAAAACATATTATAACATTTACATAACCCACAATTTGGTAATTAAACATCTAATAACTCTAGCCAAGGTAATTTGGTAATTTATCCCATTCTGCGACCAACAACAAAAATTAAACAACTCCCATTCGCCAAACCCAACACCCCCGGATCACAATCTCCACTATCCATCCACCCCAAATCCAACGGCCACAAACTACCATCATTTGCAATAATTAGTTAAACTTGATAAAATAGCATTTCATTTCGAGAATGCTTTACGAAATCACAAAAATTATATTTTAATAAAATTAAAATCAAAAATTTGTTAGATTTTCATAAATTGCGAAACTAATTCTTATTTTGCGAAATATAGTCATAATTTGCGAACTAAGTTCAAATTTATAAAGTTTTTTATAATATATCTAAATTTTAATTATTTGTTCATACAAACTGCATAGTATCTAATTTTCATATTATAATTGATAAAGAATGTCAAATTATATTTTGTAAGTTTATAGCTTGACATATTAAGGTCTGTTCGGGTGCATACACGGGATTATTAAATAAGCTTTTTTTATAACATTGTGTAAAATCATATGCTTTTATAATTTGCTTAAAAATAATTGTTTATTGCAAATTAATATCAACTAAAGTACTTTTTCTACAACCACTATTAAAGATATACTTAGGGGGTGCTTGGTGGGGGGTTAAGGGGTGGGGAATGGGTAAGGTATTCATTAAATGTGCTTGGTTAGTGGGGGGTAAGGGACTGATTACTCTGTAGTGGGTAATGAACCATTATAGAGTAAATTGGGAGTAATAGATTGATTATCCACCTCACTCATTCCTTTGCATTCCCTTTCCCTTTCCTTTTCCCTGTTCCCTACTTTGAACCAAGCGGGCCCTTAGTCATTCAAGGAAGCTTTCTAACCCTTGTAAGGAAGACAACTGATACATGAGACGTGAGGTTTCTATGCAAGCCTTACAACAAATTTGGCTTTGTTTAACCGTGAGGTTGTGGAAATCTTGTTGCGAAATCAAAGTTTGTTAAGCTAATAACTTTACGACAAGGACGTGAAGTAAGATGGAGCAACATGAATGTAACAGCCCTATTAAGTTTGCAATCAATGTGCTCAGGTTTCAAAAGAATATACACTCTCAAATATGACCAAAGTCTTTGAGATGTCTTTTTAATACTTTTAAAACCCTCTTTTGGTTATACATTTGAGCGATATTTGAAAATGAGGCTCCCATTTGCAAAAGTTAGAAAGTCTCATTGTAAACATTCTTAAGTCTTTACTTGAAGAGTACAAAGAGTATTTCTTGCGTAGCAGGTTGGTTTGATTTTGACCATCCATTTTGATGGAAGAGTGGTATAAAATGGATAAACCCCATTTGACACAACACACAAAATTCAATTGCATAGTCATCGTAAAGCAACTTAGGTTTAATCTCTTTCCACTAGCTTGTATGTTGTATTGATGTGGTTACTTGAATTGTTTCAAAGATATTGACTAACTTAGTACGAGTATATATTTAGTGCACCGATTATCTTATTGAGACATGTTCTTGAAATAATGTCCCTTTATCAATATTCCTTACCACCCTGTTTTCTCTTGATTCGTCAAACGGAGTTAACCATCAAAAATCAATTAAACTCTTATTTCTTACAACACATTGATTTGATGCTTGTTTAAATTAACAAATTAGCATGAAATAAAAGTTGGTTAAGTTCGTTAAATCTAAACTAGAGTTTCATCGAAAGTAAAAACACTGGCAATCAAGAGTTACAATATCTCCCAACAATCCAAAATATATAATAGAAGATAACGACAAATCATTAATGCCATATAAGCATTAAAAAAATGTCAACAATGCCACCTAATTAAAAAAAGAGTAAATTACACCGTTGATCCATATACCTTTTTCGGATTTCATACGACATCCAAAAACGGGAATTATTGCTTTTTTGATCCACGATCGAGAATATATTACGTCGCTAGTCCAAAAATCTAACGCTCGTTAGTTTTGCCAGTTATCTCGGTCCTCACGTGCAGGTCACATGAGGGCAGTTTAATCCGATCACTTTTTTTTTCCTCTTCCAATTTTTTCTTCTCATAACACTTGTACTTTTTCACTGACTTGTATTCATTATTGCAAATACAAACAAAATATCAAACCCCATCTTTCTCATTTTGTTCCAAAACAACATTAAATACTTTCCCCTTCATAAAAAAAACATTATCCTCTTCACAATCCATTCCTCATAGTAAATCAAAACAAAGTCACATAAATATAACCACTTGTATATCCTAATCTTTTTCTTCATCTTTATAAACTCTTCTCCACACACTATTGAAGCCGCCACTACTACCAAGACCCTACCACCACCAAACCCCCATCGCCACCACTATGAAACCACCACCACTAAACCCTCATCACGACCACCACAAAACCACCACCACTATATCCTACCAGATCTGGTCAAGATCCGTGGTTGGTGGTGTTGATCGAGGGAGTTTGTGGGTTATGTTTTTCTTATTACAAGATGAAGATGAAGGTAAATATGTGTGGGTTATGTTTTTCCTCACCAACACAGATAATTTTGATTATTTGTGTGAAAACAAATCACGATTTTTTATTAGATCGATGAAGGGTTGTTATTGATTAAATCTTTTCAAGATTTTTTATGAACACATTGTGTTAACCCGAGATCTAAAAACCTTCTTTTATTTCTTGTCTAAGATCTATGACACAGTTGTATTTTACAAATAGAAGAATAGAAAGTTAAAAATATAAACATAATATCAAAATTTTGTCCATGGCTTCTTTTTCTTCTCAGCTTCTCTCTCGTAATCTCTCACAATCACAAATCACCACTACCATCCTCATCACTCCACCACCACCGCTTATCACAACAGCCATCGCGGATTCCAACACCATCGGAAAAAACTCCTGCCGACCTTCAAACCGCGGGACATTGGTATTCGTCACCACCACTATCAATCTCGTTGGCCGTACTCAGATTCGATATATACACATAAAGTCGTTCTTTTGGAGATTGAAATATTTACTGACAAATTATATGTCTTAAACAAATATCATTAAGGATTTTATGTTTTGAAATTATCATCTTTAAATTTGAAAAACGATTTTTGCTGCAGATCTAGAATATTTTTATGGTTTTTTTAAATTGATTTTATGATGGTTGATAGTGGTTTTAGGTGTTGGTGGTGGTATTGGGTGAAAGTAGATACTTTTATTAATTAGCATAGAAAAAAGATAAACAAAGTTGCTAATAAATAAAATAGAATTTAAAAATGGGAAATTGTAGCTAATCAAACGTAGGTTACTATGCAAACTTTTTAGAAGAATGCATAAAAATACGTTGACTGTAGGAAAATGTTGGTGTGAATAGTACTCCATAGTAAATTAAAAAGTCTTTAAAATACTTAACTTTTTTTTATATGCAAATGGATTACCATAATGTCACCCATTCTCTCTCTAGCCTTTTGTTTTTGTGTGCACAGAAATAGGATTTGCTATTACTTTGAATTTCAACTAGTTCAATTAGATGTTTTCGTAAATAATGATTTGAATTATTTAAGTAATTTATTGGTGAAAAATTATTGCAATTTTTTCTAAAGAATGTTAACATTTGTAAATTAGATATTTAGTTTTGAATCAAACCCAAGTTATGTAACAGTGGTCGGAGCTGTAGTGGCTGGCGGTGATGGTGGTAGGTGATGATTGGCAGAGGTGAATGAGAATTGTTATAAAAAGAACAAATAAATAAATAATTAAAAAAATAAGATAAACATTCATAAAATGACAAAATATAAACATTAAACAAATACATTAAAAAAATATATAAAGTACAAAACCTAAACTTGCTACAATGTAGTGAACAGTGGCATGTTAGAACAAAATGTCAAAACCAAAGATTCGGACATAATTGCTCTCATGTGTTGCGTACGTGAGGACCGAGATAACTGGCAAAACTAACGAGCGTTAGATTTTTGGACTAGCGGCGTAATATATTCTCGATCGTGGATCAAAAAAGCAATAATTCCTGTTTTTGGATGTCGCATGAAATCCGGGAAAAGTATAGGGACCAACAGTGTAAGACGTAGCTTCTTTTCATGATTAAGCAGACACATAAGATCTGGTGAACCAAAGAGGAGTGACATTCAAAAAAACAAAATCACACTAAAAAACACACAATAATATAAATTAGAATATGTGTTTGTCAGAAAACTCAATCATAATTCTATTCGGAATTTTAGATCTCTTAAACAAATAACCATTAACAATTTATTGGTACATTTAATCCACCGATTTCATAAAAGATGATTTCAAAATCCAAACCATCCCTTAAAAGTCGCCGAAAATCCGTTAATTTTCGTTCATCATCCCTCAATGAACGTGAATTCATCAAACCTAATTGTGGAAACTGCTTCAAGTCTCAAATCCAACTTATTACGTGTTTCCATTTTAAATGACAAATAAGATTTTATTTTTGAAAAAAATAAAATTAATATGTTGCTGATGTAATTGTTTCATAAAGTTGTAACGATCCTAGATTCATTACTGGAAGTTGCTAAATTAATCTTTTTTTCATCAAACAAAATTCATATAAGGTACAAAAGCATGAGCATACGAGAAATAGACAAATCGGATATACAGTAAAAAAGCAACAAATAAATTTCATTAGATTAGATAATATCTTTCCAAATATATGATGAAAATTCATAGCACTACCCTTATGTAACCAAACACATAACATGTATTGGATTTAAAAATTACATTGATTGAAGCCATATTGGTGGGGGTGAGGTGGCTACATGATTTTCATGTGAAGTGAGGTTCAATGGTTCCATCGGATAAATGGTATATCCTCATGCCTCTCCCCTGAAAGTATGACCTAACATAACCTGTGAAGTGTATGCAATTACCCTTTATCGCACCTGTGGTGTCCTGCTCGACCCAAAACGATGAGCTATGTCCCACAAACAGACTTTTGGTACTCAAATCATTAACTCTGTACCATTTCCCAGTTCCCAAATCATAGCCTAAAACTTGAAAACGAGTTGTCTTATAACATTCGTCAAGTAATAAAGAACGATCGAGCACGAGCACGCCTTTAAACCACCAACAACCTCTTCCTCTCACCGTCATCCAATCCTATAATATATGCTCCACCTAGAATATCACCATAAGCATTTACGTCATCCACTCTTAGAACTAATTCATCTACTGACAAACTGGTAACGTCGACTATTTGATTTGGATCTTCCCCATAAACATCCCATGCTCGGATATAGTAGTTACAATCATAAACATAAACTCGACCGTTGTAGTAAGTGATATCCATTATCTTCCGATCCCAACCATCATCATCAAAGTTGTCCACTTATTATCTCCAATACGACAAAATCCTAGCTCCCCTGATCCCCCCACTACTGCAACAAACGATGATTAAGCTAGGAAAGGTAGCTTACCGATGCTATTATGCAATACTGAAGTCTCTACAAATCTAGGAACGGTGTCGATCTTTGGAAGATTAAAGATTTTAGGCGATAATGGATTGATGAGTTGTGAAGAGTGATCATCTGCCACAGTTACGAGCCACCCACATGAAGACATGCATAATTTACCATATACTTATAGGAGTCGTATCTTGCAGATGGTCTTGTTTGAGAGGAGGAATAATTCACGAAACTCTTCATCTCCTATTTTCTCTGAAAGCATTAGAGATGGTAAGCGTGAAGGAGGTTTGTTGCCTTTAGCAGCTTGTAAGGCCGTCGAATGCCAAGACTTACAAATCCCGGTAAAAGAAGGATAATATTCATAGAAAAATGATATGTTTGTGTGCTATTACATTAAGTACCTCAAGTAACATATTCGACCATCCCATTGTAGAAATAACACCCTAAAATAAAAACTTGTATTAGATACTAATGCAATACAACAATAGATTGTTAAATTGCATAAAGGAACAAGCAACGACACCCGGGCAAGGTTGTTATAACTTTATTAGTAAGAAGGTATACCTCGAATCTACATAAATTATTTATTTAGATATATGGTACATGTGAGCAAATCATGCCACTAAACTACTATAAACGACTAAATGGTTGCAGGCTAAAAGCACCAAGCAGTAGAAGAAAACGGCATCGGAAGCATACTAGAATCCTGTTAAAACTTAAAGTAGTTTGAATCTACAATCGTTGTTGTTTTCATTAGTAAATTAATCGGCCAAAAGTCATAATGAGAACCCAAAAATAAGGATGCGCAATATCTTAGAGTACGCTCATGCATATGAAAACGCCTTAACGGTTGGGACAAGAAGCAACCTTTTGCATATATAACAGAACAAAACGCATAACTCTTTTATTATAACATCACTCAGTTCAAGTTTGACTTTCTTATACTCGCACTTATCTTTCAAGACCACAAACAACACTTGCATTTGCTATACATTGAATCAAACAGATAAAAGCATGAACCAACATACATAAGCAACTCAATACTGTAAATTTCCTTCCAATTTAATTTCTCTAACATATACAAAGCTTAGGTATTTAACCACAAGAGTATTAGGGGGTGTTTGTTCAAGCCTATACGAGGGCTTACGAGCTTACCACAAGAGTATCAAGGGGTGTTTCTTTAAGCTTATACGTGGGTTTACGAGTTGTAGATATTGTCGATCAACAACCTGGTGTCTAGCACGGATAACTCGATCTGTGAAGAAGACACACACAAACCAACATATTACATATATAGACAGAAAAGTAAAGAACAAGGACAATCAAATAACCCTAACCAAACATTGATTAGTAAAGAAAGAATGCGTGACAAACCCCTCCCCCTCACCTCCTTTTATAGAGATGAGAGGGGAAGAAAACTGACTCTAACATGGACTCAATGTCGGTTGTGATAACAAGCAAAAAAGAAAAAAGGTTTGGGCTTGGGACACAAGCCAACCCAACGATCCGTTATGTTATCCTAACTCTATTTGACTAATAACAAAGTAAACCTAACACTTAACCACCCTAGACTCTTGCTAATATAAAGACTAATACATAACAATTTCCACCTTAGGCTTTATATTAGCCTATACCAACACTCAACAACTCTAAGCAGTGTTGAAACTTGTGTCCAGGTACAACCTTCGTAAAGGCATCCGCAACATTGTGTTCAGTACCCACCTTTAGAACTTCAACCATCTTTGCTTCCAAAACCTCTCTAATAAAGTGATAACGCACATTGATGTGCTTAGTCCTCTCATGAAAACATGATTCCGTGATAAGTGAATAATGCCCTGATTATCACAATTAACTGCCATAGTGTTAAGCTCCATGCCCAACTCTTCGAAGAGTCTCCTTAGCCAAATAGCTTCTTTCACAGCCTCCGTAAGGCCATATACTCTGCCTTTGTAGTTGAAAGAGCCACCACGTGTTGTAGAGTTGCCTTCCAGCTTACAACACATCCCTGTACTAAAAATGCGTAACCAGTGATAGACCTAGATTTATTCGTAGTTTGAATCAACAAAACCTGTTACGTCCACATGGTTGCCACGATCTGTCCTATATACCAAACCCACGTTCGCAGTACCCCGCAAATATCTCATAATCCACTTCACTGCTTCCCAAAGCTTTTTACCTGGATTTACCAAATATATGCTAACTACACTTACCGCATATGCTATGTCTGGCCTCGTGCACACCATCAAGTACATTAAGCTCCTAACCGCATTTGAATACAACACCTTACTCATCCTTTCAACATCACAATTCCTAACTGGGCAATCCTTCAGCGACAGCTTAAAGTGCCCACCAAAAATGTGAAATGGCGAGATTAGCCTCAGGACATAATCGGCTGAGTCCACTTAACGGGAGTACTAACTATTTTGCACGCAACTTTAGCTCTCGGTGGATATTTTGCATTTTTTTTCTCTCGGTGTGTTATTTGCAATTTTGACAAACATTAGGGACGAAATTTGCAATTTATCCATTTTTTATTATTGTTAACATCTTCTATTAGAAAAACATGTTATTATGAACACTAAGATACTAGTTATCATCTATACTATTTCATCATAGATACTCCAACTGAAACTTTATTTCATATCAATATCAATAAAGTAACTCTTTTGCATGTACTATAACACGTGAATTAGATATTAAGACTAGACACAATTGTCACATTTCTCTCGCCTTTCACTTCCGCGTCACATCATTATTCAGCACATCATCACTCCCTTAACCTTTCACCTATAATGGTTACCACTCCTCACTCCCTTAACCTTTCACCTACAATGGTCACCACTTCTTCCACATTCGATTAAAAATACCCTCTTTATATATCTTGTTTGTAACGTTTTAAACACACCCACACACTCACAAGTTAAATAAATAAAATTAAAAACACGATAGGAGGCCACAAATTGCATAATGCCCGACTGGTTCCTCACCGTTCGTCCCATTTTTTCTCTACTCATTCCTGAGGATGATGTGCCACCATGAGGTGGCGCGTCACATATGACAACCAAAAGAAGTATTGTATCCGGCCTAATATATCATTCACATCTAAACACTCCAACAAAAGAAAACTTTTACAAAATATCTTCATCTTTCTATCCACAAGATATTACAAATAGCCACATATTATTATCATTATCCTATGTGTAAACAAAAAGGTAATGACACAAATCTTTTTCATAGCTAAAACATTGCCTATCCACACAAAAAATGCAAATAATCCTTAACTCAAGGGATCTAACAGCAAAAAATCCCTATAAATAAATAAAAACCATATCCATTTTCATTTCCACAAACTCTAAAAAAAAAAAAAAAAATCCCTAAATTTTTAGATCTTTCTAAATATAGAAATAAAAACCTAACTCAAAACATCAAACGATTCAATCCTCAAATTCTCACACAAAATCACAAAAACATGTCTTTCAGTTTCACATAATCATATTCAAATTCAATTTGAATTAAGGATTGAATCGGTTATATATATAAAGGGTTTGGTGATTTTATAAAAAAAAATATATATAGAAAAAAAAAGAAGGGCATCATGCAATCGGTGCCTTCTTCGATTGAATTAGTATTAGTAGTATTTAATATAATTGTTTATAATCGTTTGAAACATATTCTTTATAAAAGTGATCGTCGTGGTAATCTTTAACATTTGGTTGTAATTTTGATTTGAATTGGTTTCTTGTTTTTCGCGCGGTTTTTGTTCGTTGGCTACCTTGATTTGTGTTTTTGCTTGGTTTGGATTTGGGTCAACGTTTGCGAAATTTGCCGGAAAAGGTAAATTTTTTTGTTGTTGTAATTATTGTTTTAGCTGCATTATTATTCTAGGACATGTAAGATAGATTTGTGATGTATTTTAGTTTGTTCGGTCCCTTGTGGATCAAGTCATTTTGTATATGTGTAGAGATTGGTAATGTTTCGGATTATGGTAGCAGGTCATTTCAGCTAATGTTTATTAATAGCCTTTTACGCTTTACCCGGTTTGAGTCTTTGTGGGTGTGGGCTCAAACCCCGTGGATTAGTTGCCCAAAAGGTCGGAAATACCAAAAAAATTCTGTATTAGCTAGCTATGCAGTTCTTGCTATTGTTGTTGATACTCAATTATATCAGTTAATGCACTATACACTTTTTTTCCTAAGAGCATTGGGTATCATGGCTTGAGTCATTTTGCCACATCACCACCACCTCAGCATTCCCCCTTTTCACACCACACACCAAAATACACCCTCACTCATAACTCAAGCCAAAACACCCCTTTTACCATACCCAATTAAAACACAAACTCAACAAAAACCCCAATTAAAAANCTGAAATGGCTCAAGCCATTTGGTGTCCACATTGGAAGGGTGCTGATAGTCATGCCACCATACCCAATGCTCTTATATTTAATGTTAATGTGAATTATTGCTCTATAAAATCTCCTAATTAGTGAAATTTATGTTCGTTGCTACTGGAGGTACATGTTTTTTCTGGTGTATATGAAATGAGATTGGTTTTTCCAAACACACAAGCAGTTGTGTGGGAGTACAAAGAATATAAAGTTGTTTTACAATATCAGTTTAACAGGGCAAATTGGATTGTTTCACTAATGTGCTACAGGCAGTGTAGCACATTGTATTTCCATTTGCCAATATTGGCACATGCTCGAGCTATATATGCTTGCATATGCTGTTTGTACAGCTTGTGCACTGATATGCTCGTACATAAGTCCAAATGGCTGATCTGTTCGCTCGAAATCTTAATTTAATGTCTGCATTTAAAAAAAAAAAAGAAAAAGAAAAGAGGGTATTATAGACATTCTTCTCAGTTCCGACCAACATAGAAAAGCTGATAAATTTGAAATTTCATGATCCAGTTCCAAATAAGGTAAAACTATGCCTTTAGTCTATGCTATGTTTATTACTGATAATGACTTGTAAATTTTATTCTTATGCTTTGATATTAAACGTATGCAATCTTCTATTTTGCCGTTTGGACCTTTTACTCTGCATCTTGTCTATAATGAATTCACATATATTACATCTCTTTTGCAGTTACGTTTTGATGCAAATGGACATTTGCTCTCACATTGGTTTCTCTGTTAATGATGAAAGCAGCCTTCATGGGTCCTGTATGGATACCCTTGAATCCAATTGTAAACTCACGGGTGATTATTCTGTGGATGAACTTGCATATCAAGCCACCAATATACTGAATATTCAAGATGATGCAGAAGTGGTTTCTGGTTCAATACCACCGCAGGTTAAAAATGAGTGTGGTCATCAGAACAAAATAATTACCTCAGTAGGAGGGGGAGTTGAGGGGGAAATAAATGATAATGCTGATGTTATAACCAGTGAAGTCTCAACAAATGATGATGATGCTAAATGTGTTATTTCTTGCAGCTCGAGTACTTCAACTCTTTCTGTAAGTCTTAAACATTTAACGATCTTATTGAGGGTGTGTTTAATTTTGTGTTCTGTAACCGACTTTCAGATCATTATTTGATGTCACAGTAGTTGATTTTTAACGTTTGGATAAAAATATTATCTGGTTATTTTCAAGGTCAAAGTAGCAAATTTTAGGTTATCTACAAGCTCTAAGCATATTAATCGATATAGGGGTAAGATAGACTTGCTGCCAAAACAGTTGCTGAGTGTTCTTTAAAATTGGGTCCTTTTTCTTTTTATATATCTTAAACGTGGTTAATTGGAATAAAGATATATCACCCTGAGCCAGTGACGTTAAAAATGTAACTCTGTTATAACTTTTTACAGAATCGTGTGAAACCTGTTTCTGCCTTGAAAGGTAGTCGTGAGAAACGTGGAGCGACACCACCTAAGAAGTTGACAGTGAAGTGGGCCCCAGATGTCTACGATCCGCTTCCGGCTACATCATTGCACATGGTAATGAACAAGCCTCGTAAGCATGGTAAGAAGTCATCCAAGAGTAAGCAGAAGAGCGCGAGTAAATCATCTCGAGGAAGTAGTAAAGTCAAAGAAAAGAAGCAAGTTCGTAAAAGAAGTGGGACTGTGAGCTCTTCTGACATGGGTCTCAAGTATTATGAACAGAAAGATGAATTAATCCGTGTTTCCGAGATCCACAAGCCAAGTGATATCAACTTCCGTCTAGGGATCCCAGACCTTTATTGTGGGGGTAGTTTTGTTAATCGATATGGCTCAAGCTTGCACCTTTCATCAGTCACAGAGGCCACTTAGGCCCCAGCCTCCTTCTACAATGACAATGGATACATATACCTTCAATAAGATCGTAAATAAACAATAAAAAAAATTAAGATTTTTTTTTTTTTTTTTTTTT
>LBNU01012849.1:105593-188926 GCA_014162995.1 Artemisia annua | reverse complement strand
AAGATCATCAAAGTTGAGTAGAAATTTTGTGTAATGATTATTATGCAATAGCCAATTTGACTATTTTAATAATATTCAAAAGAAAAGGAATGATCAAGTGTTCATGTAACCAAAAAATAACCAAGCTTTAATATAGACGAAGCATTTTACATGTAGTTAGGCTAAACGCACATGGGGAAGTATATGTGGGGACAATCATAAAGTTTTTTTCTGTTATTCTTAAAACACACTAAATAATTACTGTACTATCAAAATGTTTTGCACTTTAATTAATCTTTCAACTAAAGTGATGAAACCAAATGACAACAAATTTTTCTATTCATATTCGACCGGCTTTATATATGGATGATAACCTACGAATGCTAAACTTATTTGTATGCATTGTATTTAACAAAACATCATAAATCATCGATAAACAAATTATAGAAATATTTATTAAATGAAAATATATAGATTCCTATGGGATCTAAGCCTCAAAGCAAGTTGATCCACTTGAGAAAATCCTTTTCGCAATTCCCATAATTGTCTTCACATGGATTCCAACTCAAAGTTGTATATCACCTCAACCTTAATCATAAAAGTTGTATATCACCTCAACCTTAATCATTTTTTTCTTTGAACCTACTTTGTTGGTACCAAATTGAGGGTTCTTTAGCTAAGGAACACCAACTAAATTGGTCTCACATGGGGTGTGCATTCTAAAATAATTATAGCTATCAATCATACTTCTTATTATCCTTTATCTATTTATAAATCACATTATGACTCTAAAGCTTTCATTTAAACAATATAAAACAAGTTCATGTTTAAATAGAAATGCAAAGCTTAGTTATATAAGACTTAGAAACTAAAGTGATGTTTTATTACAAGCTAAAGTTTGTATCTTGTCATTAACAAAACTTAGCAAAGATCGTTAAAATATAAATAACGTTTTTAGGCGATATTTGTATTAACAATAATATTTATATAATAATAATAAAATAATATAATAATAATCATATAATAATAATAATTATTATAATAGTAATAAATATTTATTATTATAATAATAATAATGATAATAATAATGATAATAAATATTTAATATAAATATTAAAATAATAATATTTATATAATAATAATATTTATTATTTTTATTATATTTATATAATAATTATAATAGTATTTATAATAATTATTATTATAATAATAATAATACTAATAATAATAATAATAATAATAATAATATAATAATAATTAATTAATTAATAATAATAATAATATTTTGTTATTTTCATTGTTATTTTAATAATAATAATATTTTTTTATTATTTTATTATTTTAATAATAATAATAATAATAATAATAATAATAATAATAATAATAATAATAGTTTAATAATAATAATATAATCATAATAATAATAATAACAATAATAATAATAATAATTATTATTATTATTATTAATATTAATATTATGATTTTTATTATTATTTATTATTATTATTATTATTATTATTATTATTATTATTATTATTATTATTATTATTATTAAGTTTTTTTTTTTATCTTTTTTGAATTACAATTACGTTGAGATCCAACCAAACAAAATGACAGAATCTATCAATTACAATTCCAAAACATTACAATTACAACACATTACAACTCTTTGAATTACAATTCATTCAAATTACAATTTCTTTGACAGATTACAATTCCTTTCTAAACATACTGTGAACCAATCGCACCCAGCGTCAACTCAACTTTCTTTCTCCTCTCACTTCTTCTCACTCTCTAATAAAAAATTATTAAACAAAATATTTAGGCCCACATCACACAAGGTAAAGTACGGTGAATCAGTCACCTTATGTTCTCTCAAAATTGGTGAGTCGTGCGCGAGTGACTCAAATGAACAGGGTGGTGGCGTGTGAGTTTAGCAACAAGGTGACCCATTCACCTCCCTTGTCGTTTAGCCTGAGAGGTACAATGTCAAATAAGTTATACAAAAATATATAAGAAAAATAATTTAGACACTGCCATTACAAACATAATAAGGACTAATTGTGTAAGAATAACAGTCAAATAGACTAACAATTTAAATATGCAAAGGTTTAAAGTGAAAATAGTAAAAATACTATTTTCACCATCTTCTTCTTTCTTCCGGTTTTACTTTTTTGCCCCGAACATAACATGCTAAAAAAACGAAACACAAAAACTAACACAACACACAAACACAAAAACAAAAATCTAAACACAAAAGCTAAAGTAAGACGAAAATAAAATAAAATAATAAAATAAAAAAGTACACGAAGGTATTAGTTTATATGTTCTTTGGATAGAAGAAAAGAAAGGAAAACTAACTTTTTTTTGAAAGTAAATTTATTTTTACTTTCTCTATCTTCTCAAAAATGAGATGAAGATTTTTAAGAAAAAGTTTTTTTTATTTTTCTCTCAAATTCTTTTTTCTTTCTTAAAAACACAAAAAAACATTAATTTTTCTTTCCGTTCTCTTTAAATATTAACTTAAAAATGCAGTGTATAAACTTATGTGTTTGGCAAAATGTCTCTTTAGCTTTTTAACTTTAAGGTTTTAATATGTGTAAAGTATGATTAGTCATACACGTTAGTAGTAATGATACATCAAATATATGGTATTTAATTGGGGTAAACAATTTGTTTATTGGTTTGGTTCAAAGGTTGCTAGTATTTCATTAATTTTAGTATGTAAGCTCTACTTTAAAAGCTTTGGTAAACAAAAGAAGTGTCTGAGGTTATGTCGTTTCGTATGTGTTCTTGTTTAGTGAATATAGCAGATTCTTGCTTTTGTGTGTTGTTCAATTCGTATTTTTCCGTCTGGTTTCCATGTTTGTTGCTTTTATACAACAAAGAAATATTATAAATATTCTTCTAGTGCAAAACAAAGTTTTGGAGAAGAAAAATAAGATAGAAACTCTTTTTCTCAACTACCAAATGAACGTACTGCGCTCTAAGTCTTCTGTCCAAATGAGACATGTCCATCCTCTCTATGTTAAGTACTGTTCCCATTTACTTAAAAATTAACCTGTTCGACAAAGAAATATGGTTTAATCGAGGTTACGTTCCACATAATGTGATGCATAATGTTTAAGAGCAAAACTTAAGTCTCTAAAAAAGTAAAAATGCATTGTCCATATGTTTTTTACTACGAGGTAAACGGATGAAGTTCTTCCAGATTTATTTTTTACTACGAGCTAATACCTAATATGATGCATGATGTCAAATGGTATGGCTTAAGTATTTGCAAATGATTGTTCATATGACTCAATCTTTGATTATATTAGAAATATGCTCAATATTTGCAAACTTTTGTAACGTATATGTTTGAGTTTTTTTCAAGAGTTATGATCCATTCTGCGTTACCAAGCACGAACTTATTCAGATTTCTTTAGCTAAGATTCAATCGCTTAATATTTTTTTTAAGATTTAAATAGCTTCTAGAGACCCTAGTGACTCATTATAAAGTGTAACATGTAAGTCAAAATAATTGATAGTGAGCTAACAATAACTATTTATAAAAAGGAATGCTAAATATTCCTACAAAAACCTTCTACAAATGTGACCACTCACAGGATGCTGACGTTTGTACGGTTTGGATGCAGAGAAAAAATGAGTGGGGAAAAACTATATAATATTATTTGTGTATAAGAGGATTTGTATGATGAAATAGCATGAGAGTGTAGCAAAGCTCATTTATAAATGTATACAAAAAGAGCTATAGACAACCGTTGTGTTTATGGGTGCATAAACATAAATTAAAGATTTACGAGAGGAATATAGAGATTCCTACGAAGATAATGTGTTCACACCCACACAAGGGGCATAACTCACTTCTCTTTACTTCCATGCTAAGATAAAGGCAAACACCAAACAGTCTCTATCTTTTTGTTTCGATACGTGTTATATAGATGGAAAATAACAATTTTTAAGGAATTGCAATTAGAGCATCTATTATGATGATTTATGAAAATGTTTATAAAGTTATGAAGAGATATAAAAACTTGTAAATCATAGTGAACATTTATTTCAAATGTATATGTGACATGAAGAGGTCTAGAATATTAAACCTTTTCATAATTTAATGCATTTAAATTATGTGAGATGTTTATAAAACTTGAAAAGATTTATACATAGTAGGGATAAGTTTATAAAACAAAAATATTTATAAATTAATATCAAAATACAATTATAAACCTTCAAAAAATTTTACCATAGTGAATGCCTTTATAATAACTATGGGGGAAAATGCAGTTGTATATTTGTATGTATATAACATAGGCTTAACTGGGGTGGGAAAAATGGCTCTTCCAAAATTATATAGTGGATAGTAATTTACTAATTTAGTACTTATCTGAGGTAGGGCAATCGGAAATGGCTCATCCAAAATTATGTGAAAAGTTGGTCCGACATTTTTTGTTTATATACAAGGGAGATTTTATCCAGACTCAGAGTTGACCTGGTAAACCTCGTAGTTTTGCAAGTTTTTTCACACCTATTAATATAATCAATTTTTATATATTGTTAAGTGTTGATAAACTAATAAAATTTTACACACTTATTAAAAGTGTAAAATAAAAATGTGTAAATTGGATTATATGTTTCCAGTGGAATGAAAGAACATAGCCCACGGTTGAAAAACTATATTACATGTAAATTTGGAATACAATATAGCCAAATATCAATTGGGTCAATAGCCGTAACTAGCGTTAGGGATGGCAAAAAAAAAAAACCCATACCTGACGGGAATTCGATTTGACTAAGAAATCCTCTATTTGACTATGGATGGGGACGGGGAATCCCCGAATTACATAACCAAGTATGGGCGAGGATGGGGATACCATAAATCCCCGAACCCGACCCCAATCTATCTAATGTATAAATATATGAAAATTATATGTATAGCCATACAACATTTACTTGTGTATGTATATTTCTTGGAGCATTCACATGTAATGTAATGTATATGCATGTGTGATATTTAAATGATCAAATAGCTTAAAAAGCATAAACAATTAAACATTAATTGGTATGTATTACTTAACCAATGTTTTGTTCGAATATATACTCACATACAATGCACGTTATTCTTATATTATACGTGTTGTCTCAATATCTACGATGCTTTAAAGTTGGATCAACATCGTAACTAATTTAAGTGCGAGTAATGTACGTTTTTTGAGACACTTTATGGATCAAATTTTTTATATATTCGATGAGTCTGTGCAGAGACGGATCTTGACACGTTTTATTGAAGGGGCCAAAATGTAATTTGTTCACTTTAGGGGGGCCAAATCACTTTTTTGTTTAGCACGTATATCAATAATGTCAAGCAATATAAAGGACATGGGTTAAAAATGTACTTAATGCTAAAATTTTAGAGGGCCAACCCTCCTCGGTCCCAACTAAATTCCGTCCTTGAGTCTGTGTGTTTTTGTTTTATGTTTTCTTGATAAAGACGGAAAATCCTCAAATCCCCGCGGGGATCCGTTGGGGATGGGATGTAAAACTATTCCCTGATGGGGATGGGGCGGGGAGGGGTGGAGAGTGGGAAACGGAGTTGGGAATGGAAAATACGATCCTCGACATTCCCCGCCCCGTTGTCATCACCAGATAAGTACTTGTGAGTCCTAATATAAGATACCACATTCGATTTCGTAACCTGCAAAAAATCACTCGTCTTAATCATGTAATACGGAACCAAATAGAGTTAACAGTTCACAACATTTCGTTAATGGCTCATGAACTACGAGGTTTACCAGGTCAACTTTGAGTCTGGATAAAATCTCCCCTGTATATGAACAAAAAATGTTAGACAACCTTTGCACATAATTTTGGATGAGCCATTTCCGATTGCCCTGCCTCAGATAAGTACTAAATTATTATCCACATTATTAAGTGTTGATAAACCAATAAAATTATGCACACTTTTTAAAAGTGTGGAGAGAAAAAAATGTGTAGATTGAACTATTTCCTTGTAATGTTCCTTGTAAGTACTATGTAGTATGTACACTTGCTTTGAGGTTTGAAATATTTCGAAAAACAAAATATAGTTTTTCAAGATGTATTCTTGTGCAATATGTTAAACAGTCACGTATTATACTCCATATAGTAGCCCGATATTTAGAATGATTGACACTCTTTTTCTAAATCCTATTGGCTAATTTGGGTCACACGTACAATATCAGAATCTTGGCTATGCTAAGGTGAAAAGAAAGATGAATTACATCTTATCATGTGTTTTTCCTGGTTTAGCATAAAGCCTAAAGCAGAAAGAATTATGATTTTTTTTATAAAGTTAAAGCCATTAAACGATATACAAACTCTTCACTTGGCTCATAATAACTATTTGGGCATTACTTCGTTTGGTTTAATTTATAAGTTGTTAATCTTGACCTCAACGTATTGGATCACACGACGGGCTTCCGTAGTCTACTAGTCTTTCAACCTATTGAGCTAATAGCCCATAAAATAGTCTTGTTTATAAACCTTTGTTGATTTTGTATTTAATTGCAATCAGCACACAATGTTTNTAACTAAGCGAAAAACAAAAACAAAATACTACAAAAGGCATCCACTAATTAACAAGACGATTAAAAAAAGTGGACCCGAGAAAAGACACAAATACAAGAACAAATGTACTAAGTTTTTTTTTTTTTTTTGAACATAGCACACAATGTTTAGTAGTCACGAAGTTTGAGCAACGTTTAATGTAAGAAGACCAGTATACATGCAAAAAAGGGTTACCAACTACCTTCACCAAAATAATTAGTCATTAACCATTCACAAGAGTGTTTCAATATTTCACAACATAATCCATATATTTTGTTTCATTTCTAAACTGTCATCTTGCCTTTGGTTAATAACAAGATTTGATACAAAGACACATAACAAAATCGTCGTCCTTTTCATCATTTCCGATTTTTGTCAAGAAAGTAGACTTGCGAGAAATGGCAGCAGCCACTTGTTCTTATGGTTTGATGTTTAGAAGAAAAGATTCAGGAAACATTGCAGATTCTATGCTTCAATATAGCTGTTTTAGAGGTTAATGATCTCTACAAGCTATTGACAATAATATATTGATGTTTTTAAAACTTTTAACTTTCACTATGTTTCTTGTCTCAGCTTCGAAATCTAGAGCCATCAAGGCCATGGCTGCACCAACCGTTTCTCCTCCCAAACGAGAAACAAACCCAAAAAAGAGAGTTGTCATCACTGGCATGGGAGTTGTTTCAGTTTTTGGCAATGATGTTAACACTTACTATGAAAAACTTTTGGAGGGTCAAAGTGGAATAAGTCTTATAGACAAGTTTGATGCTTCGACCTTTACTGTCCGTTTTGCTGGTCAAATTCGCGACTTTTCATCAGTAGGGTACATTGATGGGAAAAATGATCGCCGTCTTGATGACTGTTGGAGGTATTGTTTGGTTGCTGGTAGAAAAGCCCTTGATGATGCCAGTCTCGGCCAACAAGTTCTTGAAACAGTGAGTCTTTTGTTTCTTTTCTTTTCTTTTAATCTTGCATTGTCAAATGCTTTCTATCCAATTACATGAACACATTATACTTATGTTTATAAGTAGAAGTAGATAATCTATTTACTCAAAGCAACTTTCTTAACCAGCTAGCTAGCTTACTAGTAAAATGTAACTACTAATCCATCAATATTAATCACTTTGAAAAGAAAATAAAAAGGTTAGCTATCTGCAAGGATAGGCAATTCCGAACACCCTCTAATGCGTTAAAGGTTATTTTCATATCAAATTGTATGCAACAGATGGACCGAAC
The DNA here is from genome assembly GCA_014162995.1 of Artemisia annua. Taxonomy (NCBI): domain Eukaryota; kingdom Viridiplantae; phylum Streptophyta; class Magnoliopsida; order Asterales; family Asteraceae; genus Artemisia; species Artemisia annua. Next base: position 181,129 of record LBNU01012849.1, on the reverse strand, counting down.
AAAGATAGGAGTTCTTGTGGGATCAGGTATGGGAGGCCTAACAACATTTAGCACCGGCGTGGAAGCACTTATTCAGAAGGGATTCAAGAAAATCACTCCATTTTTTATTCCTTACACGATTACCAACATGGGATCAGCATTGTTGGCGATAGATACAGGCTTAATGGGACCTAACTACTCCATATCAACAGCTTGTGCAACTGCAAACTTTTGCTTTAATGCGGCTGGAAATCATATTAGAAGAGGAGAAGCAGATATTATGGTAGTTGGTGGCACTGAGGCTGCTATCAATCCTACAGGGGTTGGCGGGTTTATAGCTTGTAGAGCATTGTCTCAAAGAAATGACGAGCCACAAAAGGCTTCACGACCATGGGACCAATATCGTGATGGTTTTGTTATTGGTGAAGGTGCTGGTGTCTTGGTATGCAACTCCTAGACTTTCTATGTAAAAATAACTCAAATTGCAAAACGATAGACTTTGTGAGAACGGTTGGTGAATAAATGTTGCAACCCAACCCGAGATCCAGCCCAAAGTTGGTCGCACAAATTAACAATACATGAATACATAACACACGCTTCAAGTGTTTGAATACACAATAGATAAAAACACACTTTGAAGAGAAGTATATGAAAGTTAGGCGTACAATGCGTTCTGTATGACGAAAATTACTATTTCTTGAAGGTTTAACTAAATTCAAGATTAAAATATCTGATATAGTGAAAATTTTCAGCTATGATATTGCATGATTTTCAGAAACTCTCAAGCTCATTTGTTGTACATTTTTCAAGATACAAAATTTAAAACTTATTTTCCTAAAAAGTTTAGCAAGAGTTGTCGGGCCTGACTATTAGACCAAAATAGTAAGTCTTTAAGTCAGTCTCTGGATGACTAGATAGTAGATATTAGGCTTTGTCAAAACCTTTATATGGGCTAGCTGGTCATGGACTTTAGCTTAAATGAAATTATGAAGATGGATTATTGACAGGTTATGGAAAGCTTGGAGCATGCATCAAAAAGAGGAGCCAATATTGTTGCTGAGTATTTGGGAGGTGCCATAACGTGTGATGCTCATCACATGACGGATCCTCGCAAAGATGGGCTTGGAATTTCGTCTTGTATCTCCAAATGCTTAGACGATGCCGGTGTTTCTCCAGAAGAGGTCACACTTCTATAACCTAGCTTACTAGCTACCGTCCTACCCTTTATATACTACACATTCTAAAGTCTAAATAACCCAAAACTTCATATATTTTAAGGTGAACTATGTGAATTGTCATGCAACATCTACCCTAGCTGGTGATATAGCCGAGGTTCATGCCATTAAAAAGATCTTTAGGAACACAGCTGAAATGAAGATGAATGGGACTAAGGCAAGAAACCTTAACATCCATTGCTACTAGATACAACATAATAAAGCTAAAGCTAATGAAATGTTTGTCATGCACGATTAACTGTTTTAGTCAATGATCGGACATGGTCTTGGAGCTGCTGGTGGATTGGAAGCCATTGCTTGCATTAAAGCAATCAATACCGGCTGGCTACACCCCACAATTAATCAAGATGTAATACTCAAAAAGCTTAATTACACCTTATAGCTATTTCAACTATCAATTCATGCAATTGTGTTCATATTGATTATTAATCATTTTGCTCGTATACGTAGACCTTGGAGCCTCAAGTTGATATTGACACTGTCCCAAATGTGAAGAAACAACATGAAGTTAATGTTGGTATGTGTTCATTTGGATGCATATTTTCATCTGAAACATTTTCTTTTTAACAAATTATTTCATTACTAATTCGATGTATTTAAACCTTTTGCTGTCTTTCTGCAGCCATCTCCAACTCATTCGGATTTGGCGGCCACAATTCTGTGGTTGCATTCGCTCCTTTCACGCCTTGAACAGGTTTTCGACATTTGATACTGATTTCCACCTCATAATGAATCCTCAGTGAATACATGAATATTCAAGATACAAGCTAATGACAATTACATCAGAGACATAGACAAAACTATCACCAATTGTTGTTCAGATGAGTGCAAGCCATAAAGTCTGGTCTAGCATTAGTCATTAACTTTAAAGTATGTTTATCAATATTAATTCTTGTTTTCTAATGAAAAGCCATTGTTAAACAACGTCATTAGTATCGTCACACACAACATTTAACAAAATTATTTGCTCCTAAATAATATTTTGTAAAAGAAGAGAAAACTCAATTTATTTGCAAGTTGATTAATCTTTAATTTCTTTCCCAGCTGGAAGTGGACTATTAAAGTTGTTGCTTTCATAAGACTTTCTGTTTTTAGTGAATGTAATATCAAGATTAAGCCATTAGTTTATTAATAATCAAACCTTAAACAACATTATTAGATCTAGACAAAACAATGGTTGAAACTACTTGACATTGACATGTGGAGATTAACCTTGTCATTAATAAAATTTTGCAACTGTTTCCTTGTTATTTCCTATGAAAACAACATAGATACTGTCATCAAGTTTTGTCCTAAATTTCCTCTATTGTTTTTCTTTGCACGCGGTCTAATCAGCTATCCCCGTGACCATTTTCAGACTCTTTCACAGGCCACTCGAAAAAATGCTTACCGAACTAAGTCCGAACCTGAGACCTCTCTTATAAGGATATCAACACGCTTGACCAATAGGCCACCTTGATGGTCACATTTATCATATAATTATAACTTAATTATACTGCAGTTTGATCTATTCATACTTCAACTCTTTATTTAATAAAGATTAAATAGTTAGTCAATTATGCAATAATCATGAATAATTAAAAGAATCTACCTCCATTTAAGCAAAAGATAATTATAATATCAGGAACTATAATTTGCCTCAACAACTAGCGGTGCTTAATGTTGGCAGGTAAGCCATCATTAGACTCTGGCATTATTATAGTATTTTCTTTAGTATGCTACTAGTATGTGATTTCAAGGTCATTAAGTAGTAGTACTAATCAACAAAATACTATTTTCATTTCAAACACGAATGTGCCACAGGAATATTCCAAAACCTTTTGATCGATCTAAAACTTAATTCAAAATAATGCAGTGAAATACCTAGCTTGATTACTTTTATAAAAGAGAGCTATGAAGACACAATTACTATTTAAGCTACAAATCTCAAACAAGTCTTTTTATTAATTCGGTTTCATCTTTGAAGCCATCCATATACTGTAGTGAATGCGAAAATAACGAAAATGCTAATTTTTTGTTTTTCATTACCAAAATGCCTAAGAAAATCAAGTCTAGCCAAATACCTATTTCATCGCAAACTTGTGGTTTTCGTGAAATTTTTGCTGTGTTTCTTCAAAAAGTCTGTGCTTTTCGCAAAAAAAAGTTACTAAATAGAGTAAATACCAAAAAGTCGCACGATTCTGAAAATAAATCGCAAGTTTAGTGAGAAAAAATATAGCAGTTCGGAAAAAAGCTTTTTTAGAGTATTTTGTGATAAAAGGTCTGAAAACATGTATGTTTGTCAAAAGAATTTGAAAGTTTCACTTTAAGTATGTTTAATCTCAATCTAAACATCTTTTTTACGTATAAAAATGTGAAATTGGATAGATATGTGATGGTGCGCGTAAAGAAGAATAAGGTGGCGTCCACTTTTGATTGATGCCTTAATTGACCTAATCTGCTACACTAATTTCATCACTAATAGGGTTTTGGTCATCAAATCAGTGTGCATTAATGTGCCTCTTTGACTTTATTAATTAGTGATCTTTACTATTTGATTATTCTCTTTGACCTATCTAAACCATCATCAAATAATCTAGTGTTAAGTCATTTAACCTTTTTGCAATAGGTCAAGTTTTGAAATTTTACTGGATATACGTTTGAGGTGATCAATAGTAGAAAACGGTCACGAGATACCTGGTTAAACTAACCCCGTTTGTTCCTTAACCCATCTTATAGTTTTTGATTCAAAGATTAATTTGCACAATTTGTTCTACTTTTAACCACTTTGTTTATCACCATTTCTTTTTGCCGAAGCTGGCCTGGCAATCAATTTCATGGTCAAGTACTGATCCTTGAAGTTTGGGAACAGATAAAGATCATTTGTGAAGTTATAAAAAGATAAAGTTTGTAATGTTGTTTGCATGTAAAAGGGACCTGTTTTCTTTCTTGAGCACTTACTTTTATTAAAGGAAAGGTTATCCTTATATTGTAATTTCGTAAACCTAGTTTATCATTTTCGGTATTAGGTTTGCATAAAAGTAGCTTTAAGTGATGCTACATTGTACGTACTTGGAACTTAAGTATTGGTATGTTAAAATAGAATTCGTTAAATAAAATAAAAAAAAACCCTCGTTTGCTCTGGAGAAAAAGGAGACAGCGATTCACCTAATCCCTAAATCGACTTTTTCTTTTCTAACCGTTGTTCAATCCCTACCTGAACATGTTGACAATAGATTTTATCTGTTTCGATATTGTTCTTGTTAGGGTTTTGTCTTAACGATTAGGGTTTTAAACGTTGTTTAGGGTTTTTCTTGAATTGATGTTTGTTTCGTCTACATTTATTACTGATTCTACTACTATTAATATTATGATTGCGTTTAATTACATGAGCTTTATTTTCCAAACCCTAGGTTTCTAGGGTTTTTTTCGTTTATCGAAGATTTAGACGTGTATCTGTTCTTCTGGTTTTCGTTGCAAGTGTCTGGTACGAGTATGAGAAGTGGTTTTTTAGATGCGGGAGGGAGTGAGGGTAAGAAAAAGAAAAAAGAAACTAGTTTGGCCGATCAAACTATGGACAAAGGAGAGAAGCTTTTGTGCAGCGTTGTTGCTCGTTTGAAGAATATGGAAGGTAAGATAATTGATCAGATGACCATAATGGTAATCAAAGTCCAACTTCCTTAGCAAGAAAACTTCATGATATTGAAAAACTAATGCTCGAGGGGAAGCTAGTGCTAGTGGGTGATGATAGAAATCCAATAAAATCTATTAGTCAAACACAAGAGGATCCATCATCTCTCATACGTGACATTAGGTTTGAGAGTAACTCATTGTCGACTAATGTTCCTTCGAAGGAGACTACTACTTTTAGTGGGAGTGATGCCAATTTGTCTAATGTATTGAACATGATTGACTCTACTACTCGTCCAACAAAGGTAAATGTTCCAACAGGTCATGTTAATTGTACTAACACGAATGTGGACCCAAGAATTGACTCTATTACGAAGCCGGATTCATAATGGAAGTTGAGAACAAGTGTGAGGGTACCGATCTTGCAATCTCATTCAAGGTTGTCGAAGAGGTGAGTGTCAGGTTTGAAATCACTATTGATGGCTATTTTATTGGTAAAAGAATTGTATTTCCCATTGTTTAATAGTATGTTTGAAACATGTGGGCAAAGTATGATATTGTGAGGGTTATGATGAACGATAATGGATTCTTCTTTTTCAAATTTAATTCGAAAAAGGGTTTGGAGGATGTTCTTGAAGGTGGTCGATGGATGATAAGCAATATTCCTATCATCCGTAAACCATGGACGATGAACACAAACATGTTGAAAGAAGATTTAACCCATATTCTGCTGGGGGCAGTGGCGGAGCTAGAAAAAAAATTTGGGAGGGCCGAAACAATTTTTGTTCCGGAAGAACATTAAATGGGAGGGCCAAAACAATTTTTTTCCGAAATAACACATGAAATCGCGAAAAATTACACTAACGGGCTTAGGCCTAGGGGGCCGGGACCCTTCCCGGTCCCTTAATAGCTCTGCCTCTGGCTGTGGGTCAAACTTCATGATGTTCCATTGGCTGCATTTTTTTAGGATGGACTAAGTCTTACTACGACGAAACTAGGTACACCAAAATGCTTGACTTTTTTACAAGCATGATGTGTATGAAATCTTGGGGTCGTAGTAGCTTTGCTCGTGCCTTAATTGAGGTACGGGCTGAAGATGATTTTAAAATGAGTTAACAGTTGTTATTCCCTTATTGGGTGGGTTGGGATTCTCTAAAGACGGCTACTTGTAAGACCCCTAGCACGTCTAATATGGGTAAGGTTACTAGTAATGATAACATATCTAAAGTTTGTAAGGTAAATGTTTCGGGTTCCAAGAATGTGGTTAATACGTAGAACAAATATGATTTACTATCGAATGAATTTGAAATTGTCTTTGAGGAAAATAATGCAACTCGTAATGAAACTAGAACAAGCAAGGTGTAGGAAGACGTGGACACTAGCGATGATAGCGAGGGTGAGGCGGAGAAAGTTGATGATGAAATTGGAAATTTTATGGCCTCGGAAAGTGAAAGTGGATATGAGACCAAGAGCTTGTATGAACAAAGTAAGAAAACTGTGGCTGATGATTATGATCCATGTGATGATGTTTTTGTACGATGATCATGGTATCTTTGTAGATCAGCAAGCTTTATATAACGCTTGGGATATCAAGGTTCACGGTCGAAAGAAGAAGTAGATTACATTTGATATTATGTTGAGTCATTTGTAATCTAGTCATAGTTGTTTGTTTGTTTTAGAAGTAGGTTTGCTTTGTTATGTTAGTTTTATCGTCTATTTAACGGGTTGAGATATGGGTGTACTTAAACGAAAACTTTTTTAGAGTAATATATTTATCGGGGACACCCTTTACCCAAAAAAACAAAATTCGTTAAATTTGGTACTTCTATTATGCTATACGATTACCCGCGAATAATGGCGATAATGTATATTAGTATTAATTTTTGTGTGCAACTTTCTTAATGTATATATGAGTATGGAATAAGTGATAGTGAAAAAAAAATTAATTGTTTAAATTATGATTAAGTTTTTAATATTTAATACCATATTGTTTTTCTTTTATAAGTAGTGATATTTTAGTTTTATACATTACTCACATTTTAAGTTTTAACTTAATGCGTTTTTTTTATATAGTTTAAATATGATGTCTAGACATCTTTTATTGACCATGTGATGTTTTATCAATTGCGCTACTTGTTTGTCGAAATATAATATGAAAAGCATTGTTTTTATCGCGCATTAATCCATTGATTTTGGTCGACACTTATAATAATAAAAATAGTACAATACATGTCATTTTCATGTTTCAACTATAGATCATCTTCGTGGTAGAAATTATCATCCGGACATCACTATAACGTATTGATACTGTTGATGAGAATGTGACATATGCTTATGTTTTTATCTACCAAGTAAAAAAATGGCACATATTACTCTCTCTTCCCCTTTTTTTTTATATGCACCATTATTGACAATCACCTAAGAATTCAAGTTGCAACAAAATATAAATTGTAAACCTATTCTATCATTTTCAGTATTAGGTTTGCATAAAAGTAGCTTTAAGTGATGCTACATTGTACGTACTTGGAACTTAAGTATTGGTATGTTAAAACAGAATTCGTTAAATAAAAAAAAAAAATAAAAAAAAAAAATAATAAAAAAAAAAAAAAAAAAAAAAAAAAACAAACATCAACTAGAAAAAAAAAAAAAAAAAAAAAAAAAAAAAAAAAAAAAAAAAAAAACCCTCACTTGCTCTGGAGAAAAAGGAGACAGCGATTCACCTAATCCCTAAATCGACTTTTTCTTTTCTAACCGTTGTTCAATCCCTACCTTAACATGTTGACAATAGATTTTATCTGTTTCGGTATTGTTAATTGTTAGGGTTTTGTTTTAACGATTAGGGTTTTAAATGTTGTTTAGGGTTTTTCTTGAATTGATGTTTGTTTCGCCTACATTTATTACTGATTCTGCTACTATTAATATCATGATTGCATTTAATTACATGAGCTTTATTTTCCAAACCCTAGGTTTCTAGGTTTTTTCGTTTATCGAAGATTTAGACGTGTATTTGTTCTTCTGGTTTTCATTGCAAGTGTATGGTACGAGTATGAGAAGTGGTTTTTTAGATGCGGGAGGGAGTGAGGGTAAGAAAAAGAAAAAAGAAACTAGTTTGGCCGATCAAACTATGGACAAAGGAGAGAAGCTTTTGTGCAGCGTTGCTGCTCATTTGAAGAATATGGAAGGTAAGATAATTGATCAGACTGATGACCATAATGGTAATCAAATTCCACTTCCTTAACAAGAAAATTTCATGATATTGAAAAACTAATGCTCGAGGGGAAGCTCGTGCTAGTGGGTGATGATGGAAATCCAATGAAACCTATTAGTCAAACACAAGAGGATCCATCATCTCTCATACGTGACACTAGGTTTGAGAGTAACTCATTGTCGACTAATGTTCCTTCGAAGGAGACTACTACTTTTAGTGGGAGTGATGCCAATTTGTCTAATGCATTGAACAGGATTGACTATACTACTCGTCCAACGAAGGTAAATGTTCCAACAAGTCATGTTAATTGTACTAACACGAATGTGGACCCAAGAATTGACTCTATTACGAAGCCGGATTCATATGCGAGTGCTACTAATTCTGAGACGAGGAAAACTAAAGCCAACTTTCATCCTTTGGAAGTTGAGAACAAGTGTGAGGGTACTGATCTTGCAATCTCATTCAAGGTTGTCGAAGAGGTGAGTGTCAGGTTTGAAATCACTATTTATGGCTATTTTATTGGTAAAAGAATTATATTTCCCGTTGTTGAATAGTATGTTTGAAACGTGTGGGCAAAGTATGATATTTTGAGGGTTATTATGAACGCTAAGGGATTCTTCTTTTTCAAATTTTATTCGAAGAAGGGTTTGGAGGATGTTCTTGAAGGTGGTCCACGGATGATACGCAATATTCCTATCATCCTTAAACCATGGACGATGAACACAAACATGTTGAAAGAACATTTAACCCATATTCTGGTGTGGGTCAAACTTAATGATGTTCCATTGGCTGCATTTTTTTAGGATGGACTAAGTCTTATTACGACGAAACTAGGTACACCAAAAATGCTTGACTCTTTTACAACCACGATGTGTATGAAATCTTGGGGTCGTAGTAGCTTTGCTCGTGCCTTAATTGAGGTACGGGCTGAAGATGATTTTAAAATGAGTTAACAGTTGTTATTCCCTTATTGGGTAGGTCGGGATTCTCTAAAGACGACTACTTGTAAGACCCCTAGCACGTTTAATATGGGTAAGGTTACTGGTAATGATAACATATCTAAAGTTGGTAAGGTAAATGTTTCGGGTTCCAAGAATGTGGTTAATACGTCAAATAAATATGATTTACTATCGAATGAATTTGAAATTGTCTTTGAGGAAAATAATGCAACTCGTAATGAAACTAGAACAAGCAAAGTGCAGGAAGACGTGGACACTAGTGATGATAGCGAGGGTGAGGCGGAGAAAGTTGATAATGAAACTGGAAATTTTATGGCCTCGGGAAGTGAAAGTGGATTTGAGACCAAGAGCTTGTATGAACAAAGTAAGAAAACTGTGGTTGATGATTATGATCCATGTGATGATGTTTTTGTACGATGATCATGGTATCTCTGAAGATCAGCAAGCTTTATATGACGCTTGGGATATCAAGGTTCATGGTCAAAAGAAGAAGTAGATTACATTTGATATTATGTTGAGTCATTTGTAATCTAGTCATAGTTGTTTGTTTGTTTTAGAAGTAGGTTTGCTTTGTTATGTTAGCTTTACCGTCTATTTAACGGGTTGACATATGGGTGTACTTAAACAAAAACTTGTTTAGAGTAATATATTTATCGGGGAAACCCTTTACCCAAAAAAACAAAATTCGTTAAATTGGGTACTTCTATTATGCTATACGATTACCCGTGAATAATGGCGATAAGGTATAGTAGTGTTGACGGTTCTTAGTCTCGCTGCTTCTCGGCATTGGCCTGTTCATCAGCTCGATGTTAAGAATGCTTTTTTCCATGGTACTTTATCTGAGACTGTCTATATGCATCAGCCTCCTAGTTTTCGGGATCCTCGGCGTCCTGATCATGTTTGTCTTCTTCAGCGGTCGTTATATGGCCTTAAACAGGCACCCCGTGCCTAGTTTCAGTGGTTTGCGAGTTACGCTACTCGTGTTGGTTTTTCTTACAGCAGATGTGACTCGTACTTGTTTATTTATAAACAGGGTTCTGATGTTGCTTATTTATTACTATATGTGGATGATATTTTGCTGACAGCTTCCTCTACAGCGTTATTACAGAGGACTATAGCTTTTTTACATCAGGAGTTTTCTATGACTGATCTTGGTCCACTGAACTATTTTCTGGGCATCTCTGTTACCCGTACCACCATGGGGATGTTTCTTTGCCAGAAAAAGTATGCAGTGGAGGTTCTTGAGCGTGCTGGTATGCGCAATTGTCATTCGTGCAGGACTCCCGTTGATACGGAGTCCAAGTTGGGGGCTGATGGCACTCCAATTGCGGATCCGACTCTTTACAGGAGCCTTGCTGGGGCTTTACAGTATCTCACATTTACTAGACCTGATTTATCTTATGTTGTTCAGCAGGTTTGTCTCTATATGCATGATCCTCGGGAGCCTCATCTTACTCCGCTTAAGAGATATTACGTTATGTTCACGGTACTTTAGATTATGGTCTTCAGTTGTATTCTTCCTCGACTTCTTCATTGGTTGCTTATTCGGATGCTGATTGGGCGGGTTGCCCGACTACTCGACGTTCTACTTCAGGTTATTGTGTTTTCCTTGGCAACAATTTGTTGTCTTGGTCATCTAAGAGGCAGTACACTCTGCCTCGTTCTAGTGCCGAGGCTGAGTATCATGGTGTTGTCAATGCAGTGGCTGAGACGTCCTGGTTGCGGAATCTTCTTCGAGAGCTTCACTCTCCTCTACATTCTCCCACTATTGTTTATTGTGATAATGTCGGTGCGGTTTATTTATCTTCCAATCACGTGCAACATCAACGCACGAAGCATATCGAGTTTAACATTCACTTTGTTCGAGATCAGGTTGCTACAGGACAGGTTCGCGTTTTGCATGTTCCTTCACGCTATCAGTATGCCGATATTTTCACTAAGGGTCTTCCATCTGCCTTGTTTGATGAGTTCAGGACCAGTTTGAGCGTTTTTCGTCCTCCCGCTCCAACTGCGGGGGCTGTTAGTAGACTAGTATTTAGTGTTAGCATTAATTGTATTGGGCCAAGCCCGTTTAATCATTGAACATTATTTATATTGTACCCATGGTTATTATTCATTCAATAAGAATCACACACCCTTCATATATGAGTATAGAGTAAGTGAGAGTGAAAAAAATTAATTGTTTAAATCATGATTAAGTGTTTAATATTTAATATCATATAGTTTTTCTTTTATAAGTAGTGATATTTTAGTTTTATACATTACTCACATTTTAAGTTTTAACTTGATGCGTTTTTTTTTTATATAGTTTAAATATGATGTCTAGACATCTTTTATTGACCATGTGATGTTTTATCAATTGCGCGACTTGTTTGTCGAAATATAATATGAAAAGCATTGTTTTTATCGCGCATTAATCCATTGATTTTGGTCGACACTTATAATAATAAAAATAGTACTATACATGTCGTTTTCATGTTTCAACTATAGATCATCTTCGTGGTAGAAATTATCATCCGGACATCACTATAACGTATTGATACTGTTGATGAGAATGTGACATATGCTTATGTTTTTATCTACCAAGTAAAAAAATGTCACATATTACTCTCTCTTCCCCTTTTTTTATATGCACCATTATTGACAATCACCTAAGAATTCAAGTTGCAACAAAATATGAATTTTAATGTTTTTCTATATATGTATTACCTTATTTTTGTTCCAGCACATGTGATTAAGGTTTGGCCTTATTTAGAAGGGAAAAAGGGAGATCTTGGGGTTGCAAAAATACCTAGAATGATTAAAGCAACAATTTTATCCCATGTCATTTTCTTTCCTCTTTTGTATACAGAGAGAAAAGGGATAGAATGGATCATCCATAGTCCATGGGCTAAGACCATATCCACAAGCAATGCCAACATCAAGGTTCCTGTGCTTCAGAAAAGAAAAGACTTGGGCTTGGTCAAAAGTAGGTCAGACCTTCAACTACTTCTTTGGGGACCATAATCCCACTCAACTAACCCCAAACTTTATTTTTACTTTATTTTGTCCTTAACAATAGACATTACTAGTACCAATTTGGTCCTCAATATCTACTATAGTAGTTGAAATCTTACATGTGTGTATATCAAATTATATCAATCAAGTTTCAGTGACACTTTGAAGTGCATTTTCTCTATTATTAGTAAATCAACCTTAAAGATAAACAACAACAACATCCAAATTCCGAGGTATTGGAGAGGTGAAATGTAAACAGATCTTTATCATTACCTTCATGATAAACCCGAAAATAAAGAGACTGCTTTCAGAGAGACATCCGGCCAGTATAAGTGTGAAGGTGTGTATTGTCGACTTAAAATATAAAAGTATCTATAAATCAAAACAGTCCCCAAAGAAAAAGTAACTATAAATCAAAACTGTGTCCACATTCATCATATTCTTTTCATTTTAACTTTTTTTACATCTTACACAAAAAAGAAACATCTAGCGCTGCAACTTTGAGACGTAACGTGGTCCACCTTAAAGTTAAACTTAAAACACACAATATGATTTTTGTCCTTGCTCTTTAGATTTAAAAGTTTCACCTACCATGAGCTTTGAGACATTCGGATAAAACTCTATTTAATCAGCTTATTGTATCGCGAAAATGCAATAAGCTAGCAATTTTCAGTTTTCAGATTGATGTTGGAACATATATGTCTTTCCAAAAGTTGGTTAGAAAGTGCTACTTGCGACGAAATAAGTTGTTTCAAACATTGTTTTTCCTCATAACGCAAAAACATGATTTCAAACTCATGGATTCATCATATTTGCTGGTTGATCAATGAAGGTCTAACATGACAAGTGATCACATGCGATGTTGTTTTACAACAAAAATGAATTAATTGAAATCTGGCTTTAGTTTGCATGTATTCTTCAAATTTTTCAGCCATTCGAAGGCTCGAACTTGATTGATATTGAAATGTAAGTCTATGTATTGTAAATGCATGTACAAAAATTATACGAGCCAAAGTTGGCCATAAATATATGACCATCCGTAGTCGATTGCTAGGACGGAACCAGGACCAAATATTACTATGTACACAAATTTTGTGGAACCATAATATAGAAATACATTTCGATGGACCGGGTGCATTTAAGATGCATTTAAGAAAAATAATTTCAAAAATTAAAACTATGACGAAAAAATCTATAGGGATCCCAGGCACCCGCGGGAACCCCCTGGTTGATCACAAGGTTGTCGCCTCATAGAAGGATCCCCCCCCCCCCACCCCCCGCGCGCGTTCCCTTTACGCTTGCTCAACTATGGGTGAGTGTTTATTAATTAAATTGTGTTGTGGGTACATTTGTGTTACGTTGGGCATGTCTTTTGTGGTGACTGCGGTCGATTTATTACACTAACTTTATCATGCAGAAGGTCTTAGAGAGAGAAAACCGAGTTGACGCTGAGTTGAAATGGATAACCAACGATCGCAGACCTGCGTTCACCATTACTAGTGCCTAAGTGCAAAAAATCAAATAAACGAACCATAGTAGAAGATATAAGGCATATGCCAATCATTTCTATACTATTTTGGTATCGAGATCATCAAAGTTGAGTAGAAATTTTGTGTAATGATTATTATGCTATAGCCAATTTGACTATTTTAATAATATTCAAAAGAAAAGGAATGATCAAGTGTTCATGTAACCAAAAAATAACCAAGCTTTAATATAGACGAAGCATTTTACTCCGTACTATGTAGTTAGGCTAAACGCACATGGGGAATATGTGGGGACAATCATAAAGTTTTTTTCTGTTATTCTTAAAACACACTAAATAATTACTGTACTATCAAAATGTTTTGCACTTTAATTAATCTTTCAACTAAAGTGATGAAACCAAATGACAACAAATTTTTCTATTCATATTCGACCGGCTTTATATATGGATGATAACCTACGAATGCTAAACTTATTTGTATGCATTGTATTTAACAAAACATCATAAATCATCGATAAACAAATTATAGAATATTTATTAAATGAAAATATATAGATTCCTATGGGATCTAAGCCTCAAAGCAAGTTGATCCACTTGAGAAAATCCTTTTCGCAATTCCCATAATTGTCTTCACATGGATTCCAACTCAAAGTTGTATATCACCTCAACCTTAATCATTTTTTTCTTTGAACCTACTTTGTTGGTACCAAATTGAGGGTTCTTTAGCTAAGGAACACCAACTAAATTGGTCTCACATGGGGTGTGCATTCTAAAATAATTATAGCTATCAATCATACTTCTTATTATCCTTTATCTATTTATAAATCACATTATGACTTATATATATATATATATATATATATATATTATATATATTTTTTTTTTTTTTTTTTTTTTGGGTAAAAGGTCTTTACACTCGATGAATATATATTACTCCAAAAGTCGTTTTAGTACATATGATACGGGTGAATCTCGCATTCCAGCCTGTTACATAAACGGTAAAACTTACATAACAAGGACACAACTACCTTCAAAGAAGGGAAACACAACTAACAACTAGAATACATTTGACCGAACTGAACCAAATATATCTAACGTCTAATTTGACCACGAAGACTAATATCAAACGCGTCACAAAAAGCTAGTTGATTTTCCGTTAAATCTTCATGTTCCTCGTCATATGGGTCATCATCATAATCATCTTTCTCACGCTCATATAAACTCTTTCCACTGGTTCCACCTCCACTTTTGGAAGAACTTGGACCCTTGAAAATTTTCGATGTCATGAAACTCGTTGTTTCGTTATCTTCCTCTTTCGCTTCATTCTCGCTATCACTATCCTCAATATCCAATTTCACCTCTTTACTATTTCCTACAATTACATCATCACCTTTCGAGATCATTGACTCACTAGGAGTAACCCCAAAATCCTTTTCCACCATATTAAGCACATCAAACTGATTTGATGTCACAATTTTTGTACCACTTGAACCAGCCACATTAACCATAGATTTCGAACAAGACTTGTTACTATACTTACCTCATTAGATTCCATGTCTTTCTGTTTGGCTTGTGTGTTATCCGTCTTCTTAACAGTCGTATTTTGAACAGGTTTATAGACAAGGCGAGACTTAGGACAAAGAGTCGTATGCTTTTATTATATAGTCTATTTTGTTTTTTGTATGAAGAATGTCGGGTTTAGAAGTTTAGTATCAATGTTGACTCAGTCTTTCATTTTGTTGGCCGCTTATTGACCATGGTTGATTTTTCAAAGGAAAGGTAGTAAGAAAATATACATATTATTTTTTATGATGATATGCCAGGGGCGGATCTACGTATGAGCCACCTGTGGCACGTGCCACACATGGTTTTGTGACGAAGTTCAGTTTTTCAGAGATTTTTTATTTTTATTTTTTATTTTTTTATTTATTTTTTATTTTTATTTTTTATTTTTATTTTTTTGGTTTTATGAAAGTGCTATACCCATTTGAAGTGAAAATTGTTACTTGAGCTGTGTTTTTAGGAGAAAAAAAAAAGATGGTCGAGATGGAACTCGAGGTAGATGATGAACAGTAGTATCTGTTAATGTTTTGTTTCATTTGTCTTTTAGTTATTTGTCTTTTGTTATTTTAGTGTGTAGAGTGAGGCTATGCCACAGGATAATTTGAGTGTCTTTTTATGTAGTTCTCTCATTATAATATTTATTTATTTACCTTTTATTTGGTGAAAAGATATACTTACAAACATTTTATAAAGTATTAATTTTCCAACGAGTACTATTCAACGAAATTAATTATCCAAGTACCATGTCTAAATAATCCGCATCCGAAAATAAATAAATAAATTCAGTTTTACTTTACAAAACGGACTACTAAAAGTAAGAAATATTCGTGATGCGAAGCGAGCAAAAAATCGTGCCACACACGTTTTAAATTCCTGTCTCCGCCACTGTGATATGCGCAAGTTACTTGGGCTATTCACGAATCTACTCTTTTAGTGCCAAAATAACTTTGCTTAACAGCACAATGTTAACAAATAATTTAGAACCGATGTAGTGTATAATTGAAGAGATGTTACTTATATTAGTATTTTATGGAGATTAAAAAGCATCCCTTTTTTTTAGGGATGGTGGGGAACGTATGTCATGTCTCTTGGGGGGGCTATAGAGGGGATCTCAAAGGTCCTTGTCCCTTGACAGCTTCAACACATGATTAAACTCGATTATAAAACAATAGGAGATGGTTTCGGAGATCAATTTTATATTCGGTTATGTTATTGGTACCCTTCTCGCTCATAATAAAATACAAAGAAGTATAACATCCATCTTTTTTATCATTTGTTTACAGTATAACACAGTTTTTATCAGTCTATGTTCTGTACTTTTTGTCAGTTTAATACTTTTAACTTATTAAAGTTTATATTTCTTGTTTCACATTTTCGTTTGACAGTTTTATAATATAAACAAAATTAAAAAAACAAAAAAACAATGATGGTATCACTTGTAGTTGTAGGAGGTTTTTATAACCTATCCTCTTTATATTTTTACACATGAAGCTATGCTATAACCTATAATTATGTGTACATTTATTATATGATGAGTTTACCGATTACACAGAGTGTGTAAATAAAAAATGAAAATGTGACAATAAACTTCCTTAAACAATGCCTTAAATATTTTATTACTAACTTCCTCTCATTTTCGTTGTTTATCTTTTTTGCTTCTTTTTTTTCATGTCCCAAAATCATTGTCAACTAGTAAATATAGTAGTTAGAAACTTAGAATTGTTTACTTTTTGCATATTACTATTAATCAAAGTTATTATTTACAAAACTAAATGAATTCATTAATTAATTGTTAAAGAGTAAAATTGTCTTTCATGTTTTTTACAAAAATCATAGTAGTAAAAAATGCATTTTTATCTTAAACTGTGTGTTTTTTATCTGTAGACAATAATTTTGGCACGGATGTAGTATTATTTTAAGTAATAATTACAATTATTAGCAAGAGATTTAATTTTAAATAGTAGTTATACATAATTATATGCATATATAATATACTCTGTACTTTATACTAATTAACAAAGCTGATGACCAGATAAAATAGAATTAATTACTTTAATTTATTCAACAACGGCAACATAAATAAATAAATAAAACTTGTCAATAAAATTTATATATTCAAACTAATTTAATAAAACATGGTAGACCATATAAAGTGTATCAATGAATGTTATCTATGTTGCACAAGGATGCTCCTCTAATACTTCAAGTATCAGAACTTCATATTAAATACTCTACTCTTACAATTTACTGAAACAGAAAAGTAACAATATATATAAATATAATAATTATAGTAGTTTAATTCAATAATAAGCAATTACTCGTTATAATAATTACACAAAAGTTACAACATGAATGCAATGTACTCCATATGCTTAAAAAAATAAGTAGTGAATTATAAGCATCATTGTATTAGTTAATAAAGAAACTCGTTTTAGTTGGTACAGAAAGGTCACTTTAGTGTAAATTGTAATTAGTGACACTAATGAACAAATGCTCACGTAACCTAAAGGTGATTGGTTTGTCTCTTATCTTGTCCATAATGAGTTTAAACCTTTTTTCCTTTTTTTATTGTATATGTTTTATAACAAAATTTTACGAACTATACATTTTTTATAATACATGGAAATACATTCATGTGAATCATGTGATGGCGTAATATATCTATTCCAATAATGTTCTCGAATTTTTTTGTTTTTTTACACGTCGGGTTTCTCCGTACATCAAATATAGGACCAAGCTAAATGATTGTCTCTCATCGACTACGACTACGGACAATGACGGATCTGACACGAAGGCAAAAAAAAAAAAAGCAAATAAGTGATTCAAATCAATTGAAATTCATTTTTGTACGTGCATGTGTGAATATGTTTGAGTATGTTGTGGGATGTGTATGTGCATGTTAAGTAGGTATATATGTGAATGCTAAGACAAGAGATGGTCATCAAGTCGATCAGTTAAGTTAGTGGAAATGATAGATAATGTGATGCTAACGGAAAGTTGATTAAAAACATTTATCAGTTTTATCACTTCAACTAATGTAAGAAATACTTGTATTCATACATGTGTTTTTTCAAGTTTTGTATAACCAATAATACTAATAAAATGAAAAGCATAGATTAAGCAACAAAATTCCATGCAAAAGATTTGTCTGTCAACATAAATTGTGAATTCTTTATTAATTATAATAAAGTGGAGTCTTGACGAGTATTGCAAAAGAAAATATACAAAGCCGATCGATCACGGCGCGCTTTTCCGTTAATCGGCCACCAATTTTTTAGATTTATGTAATTGGTCAATCACGGTCAATGGTGATCAAACTTGTCGGAAACATCCAAATCTCGTTGGAAATACTCAAAACTCGTCGTATACTTGTTTTAATCAATTATAGTCGCTGTTTATATCTATTACAAGTTGTTTTCCAAGAAAAATTTTGTCGGGAATACTCAAAACTTGCTGGAAATGCGAAAACTTGTCGGAAATCCCAACCGATTAATCCGCTAAACTGATTACAAGCTACAAAAAATCGACCTACCAACTACCGATTCACGGTTTTTACAACCTTGCTAATAACTTCAAACTAAAGTTAGAAAACTTCGTTCGTTGAATGTTGTTCAACTATTTAGCAAAAAATTCCACAATATCCCATCTGCCCCTTTTTTTAAAAAAAGATTATAGGACTTACTGATAATAATAACTTAACTTAGCTCTACTATGCATGTGAATAACGAACTAATGAATCAAAAGAGAAAATATTGGCATCCATGATAGATAAGATAAGGGACAAATGGTAGCTTAAATGTATAATAAGATGCAAAGTTTTGTTGAAGATTAATTAAACAATTGATTAGGGTTTGGCTTTTAGATGTTCTCTTGTGATAAGATGATACTCATATATTCCATTGTTCGGAATGAAAATATTCTGATTTTTTTTTAAAGTGTTCTTTTGACTATAAATTCATAATTTAATATTTATTGAAACCAAAGTCTACTACATCGTGATTTTATAATCAAATTAAGCAACGAATTTTTGACAGGATAGCAGGCTGATTTTATGTAAAAACTCAGAAAATAAAGAATTAATATACTCGTATTGTGTTTGAAAACTTAATATAACTCTGTTATGCCAAGTTGTGAATTTGTGATAATCATTCATAAGCTCATTTTCCGATTTAGCCTTCTACATTCTGCTTATCAATCATTCATAGGCTCATATAAAATACCACATCTCTCACTCGGAAAATGCTAAATATTTTTATAAAATCAACCTTCTTGTATGCTACTTATTAAGTTGTGTCACTTAGAAAAATGATTAGATAAAATGATGAGACAAAATAAGTGAAATTCACTTGTCATGTTTTAAAGTGGGTAGAAGATAAGTAGAAAGAAACTATAGAATGATATAACAATGATCTTCTCACTCGTGTTATATAATTGACACGTGAGAGTAAGAGGGTGAGTATCAAGATTCAGGTTACGTTTAGTTGCAGAGAAATACCTTATTTTTATAAGAAACTTTTCATAAAAAATGAAAAATCAAGAAACTCGTTTAGTTACAATTAATGAGAAATTTTTCTAAAATAATGAAAATCTCATTTCTCAAATCTTAACTAAAAATCTGAAAAGTCTAATTTACCCTTTTCCACTTTTCTCTTCTCATGAAATGAAAAATGTAACACTATCTTAATGGGTTTTCCAAATGTTTAACTATTTCTTAGAGAAGAAAAAACATTCCATTCTTAAAAGAATCAAAAATGTAAAAATAATAATATCTCTCGGCAACTAAACGCAACCTCAATGTTTCTCTTTTCCAGAATAAACACAATTAGCAAATGGCTAAATATGTTATTTTTTACTATAAGTCTATAGTTCAAAAGCATGTAAGAAAGCGTTTGTTTAATTTGAACGAGAATGAGTCAGTTTTTGTTTCCATTTCACGTAATAACGAACACAAATTATTATATTTGACAATATTGTATATTGTCAATATCATTTATTCATTTACATATCTCTTTATGAATAAATTTCGAGGATAATAACACCAATAATAGGACTTAGGTACAAATCATATCCAGGTACGACTGTAGAGTCTCGCATCGCATGGACCATTCTAAAACTTAAGGACTATACTATTAGCCAATTATCTGTTGGAGAATCGTGTCTAATGTGATATAAGCTACAATATTAAATTTGATTTCTGATATTTGAAATGTGATAGTTTGGCTTCACTCTTTCATAAATGAGTAGGCTTCAATAATACCTTGTACATATTCTGTCAATTCTAAAGTCTTAGCAACAATTAGAAACAAAAATAAGTTAGTCTAAGTGTAATAGGGGAGTTAGGATGCCTTATGCATTAAAACACACACCTTCTATCCACTCGTGGGTCATGGAAAAAGGGGAGAAGTCGGTTGGTTGGTAGATCAACTTATCCAAAGAAGATGTTCGTGTTATTTTGATTTTTGTGAGGTATACTTGAGTTTAAGCGGGATATGTTTGGGTGTCGAAATTGGTTTTCTTATTACACTATATTGGCGGTGAAGTGAAAAGTTAATGTTGCACTGAGTTAGCGGTAATGATGTATAAGGGGGTGGCATCACCTTCGGTATCAACTTCGGCATGGACCATGCCGAGCGGCATGGCCATTGCCTGGCCTTCGGTATGATGAATTCGGCAAGCATTTCGGTAATGTTTACCGAATCGGCATGTGTTGAAGCATTAAAAAATCCGAACGTTGGGGCATTAATTTTCTAGCCGTTTGAGGCTTTTTCAAAAAAAATAATAATAAAAAAAATAAAAATAAAAAATAAAAAATAAAAGATAAAAATCCTTTTAAATATTCACTTTCAAATCTAAATTTATTCACAAATTCATTTTAAAATCACTGACTTATTNAATTATATTTGACAATATTGTATATTGTCAATATCATTTATTCATTTACATATCTCTTTATCAATAAATTTCGAGGATAATAACACCAATAATAGGACTTAGGTACAAATCATATCCAGGTACGACTGTAGAGTCTCGCATCGCATGGACCATTCTAAAACTTAAGGACTATACTATTAGCCAATTATCTGTTGGAGAATCGTGTCTAATGTGATATAAGCTACAATATTAAATTTGATTTCTGATATTTGAAATGTGATAGTTTGGCTTCACTCTTTCATAAATGAGTAGGCTTCAATAATACCTTGTACATATTCTGTCAATTCTAAAGTCTTAGCAACAATTAGAAACAAAAATAAGTTAGTCTAAGTGTAATAGGGGAGTTAGGATGCCTTATGCATTAAAACACACACCTTCTATCCACTCGTGGGTCATGGAAAAAGGGGAGAAGTCGGTTGGTTGGTAGATCAACTTATCCAAAGAAGATGTTCGTGTTATTTTGATTTTTGTGAGGTATACTTGAGTTTAAGCGGGATATGTTTGGGTGTCGAAATTGGTTTTCTTATTACACTATATTGGCGGTGAAGTGAAAAGTTAATGTTGCACTGAGTTAGCGGTAATGATGTATAAGGGGGTGGCATCACCTTCGGTATCAACTTCGGCATGGACCATGCCGAGCGGCATGGCCATTGCCTGGCCTTCGGTATGATGAATTCGGCAAGCATTTCGGTAATGTTTACCGAATCGGCATGTGTTGAAGCATTAAAAAATCCGAACGTTGGGGCATTAATATTCTAGCCGTTTGAGGCCTTTTCAAAAAAAAAAAAAAAAAAAAAATCCTTTTAAATATTCACTTTCAAATCTAAATTTATTCACAAATTCATTTTAAAATCACTAACTTATTTCACTACTTTCACTTCCAACTCTTTCATTCATATAAAAAGAATTGATCCAAATAAATCAAAACGTGGTTCAAACTCATCCAAAGGTCATAGACGGGGCTCTCGATCACAACCCGTTCGTCCGCAAGTTCAATCACAACCAACTCGTCCGCAAGTTCAATCGGCCTACTTTGAATTATTAATGAAATATAATGTTTTTTATTAAATTGTTTAATATAATTATGAATATAAAAAATAAAATTAGTTTTTATTTGAATCATGGTTGCCACTAAAAAAGTATGGTGATGTATGGTGAATCATGGAATGTGTTTGCTTGATTTGATTGGTTAATGATGAATCATGGTGAAGTATGACTGCCACCCCCTAAGTGCTTTGGAGCTAATGTTTAGATTTCCTTATTTTGTAAAGGATGCAAAAGGATTTGTGAAAAAAATTATTTTGGTTAAATTTTCAAGTAGTTTTTTATAAAAGGTTTTTAATTAAATACGATAGTAAATTGTAATTTGAATTAAATTTGAAACAAAATATGAAATAAGCAGTTCTTTAACTGCTTATAAATTGTTTTTTTTTTTTTTAGCTTATATATGCAGAAATTGTTTGGATGAAAAAACTGATTTTGTACCTAAAAAGCCAGACAAGCAAAAACAACATATAAATAACCAATCTCAAACAACTTCTAAGGCAATTTCAGACCATGGTCTTTAGGCCATCTCAAACCATGGTCTCTAAATGCACTCATACAAAATGAAGAATGGATCGCAAAAACTCATCCACAACCATCCCCCAGATTTGGAGAAATTTTTGGAGCATCCCTCAGTGTCCTATATATATGAAGGATTACTATTAATCCTCCAAACTTATAAAGTAACGAGAACAAATTAAGTTATTGAACAAAAATAAATCATTTTAGTAGATAAAGGTTTTGAAGTATAAGTTTTGAGTATGTGGTTAGAGATGACAATTTTTTGGAGGATGAATATATGTAAAAGATGTCATATTTTCTTCAAATTTGAAGAATTTTTGAAGCATATGGTTGGGGATGGCCTTAGACGACATATTTCTTCATATTTGAAGAATAGAGAACACTTAAACATCTCTAACCACGCTCCACATATCGCATGAAAGTTTCGATTTTATTTTAATCAATAAGCTAAGTTCTTTATATAAGAACAACTAGATTTTGGATCAAATAAGATATATAATTAAGATGAAAGAATGAGAAAGAACCACAATCATCAATTATTTCTTTTTTCTTATTTGAATTTTATTGCTAGAATTTTTTCTCGCTATTTTTATTTCAATAACTATTCTCACTAGATCCATTCTCAAAACAACTATATAAATGTGTATGTCCTTTTGACTTTAGTCCCTTATAATACTATTTTTACACTGTGAGTTCTTTTAGGTTTGCAATGTTAGTTCTTAAATTGTATAAAATTTAATTTAAATGTAATACTTTATTTTATTTATATTATGTAATGTTTTAATTTAAATGTGTTTTTAATTATATACTTGAAAAAAAAATTGTGAGGCCCGTGGATGTTCTATAACTTAAGTGATGAGGAGGGTGTTTTTTGGGTTAAGTTATACGTACTGAGACATGAGTTATATAATGTTAAAAGTTGACATGGTAGTACATTTTATATGGTTTCGAATACACCTTGTCCTCTGAGACGCATGTTGTACAGTTAGTCTCCTTCACCAATACCTCCGGACTTAGCGTAACCCTCGTTACCGTAGCTTTTGCAAAGGACCTTTCTAGCGTGGAATGACTTTCCTAATCTTTCGTAATAAATAAGCTAATTGCTATTATTTATTTTTTTTAGAAAGGCAACATTTTATAAAAAACGCACAAAGAACAAAAGTACAAAAATTAAAAGAAGGACCCAAAAACAAAAGAAACAAAGCTAAGCGTTATTTAGCTCCCTGAAGTATTAGGTGGAGATAATACCTCATTAACCATATTACGTTCAGTTGATGTTATTATTGCAAACATTAAAGAAGCTATAAATCAATTAGTTAAAGGTAAAACTATCATTCTACAAAAACTAAGAAAAAGAAAACTGTATTTATGATGTTTTAATTATATTGTGGTGTTTTTTTATCAGCGGAAAAATATTTTAAAACTAAGTAAGTAACTTATTAAATCAAAATAATTATAACATAAAACATGAAATAACTCGACTATGCAGTTAGGATGAACACAATGGGCAAGGTCTTGCTCGATCGTGTGGTCGGTCGACTTCGGTCGGCTCATTGTGGCAAGATGGTCCCGTTCGGTTGGTCATGCAAAAAAAAATGTTTGAGATTAAAATAATAATAATAAATAAATTTAAAAAAAGAAAAAAAAAACTTTTTTTTTAAACTTTAACTTTTAATAAATTATAAATACCCCGCTTATTTCCGCATTTCATTCACAAATTCAAACAACAATTCTCTAAACATAATTCAAACAACAATTTTCTCAACTATTCTCTCAACTATTAATTATTATAACACAAAATTATGGCTTGTCGTCTCCGTCATTCCGGCGAAGAAATGTAAGCTTATATTAAAAAAATAATGCGATCAAGACGATGCGGCTCGACAAAATGCTATTGTCGAAGTTATCAAGCTGTTTGAGCTCGCAAAGGCAAAGAAAGAACGTTTGAGACAACGGTACGCGAAATGCAAAGACATTTCGCCAGAAAGACGAGCTGTGATCTACAAATTTTTGTGCGATGAAGGCAGGAAAGATGACGCCATTAGTGAAACGTTGTGGACATGTGTTTCACATATTCAAGACAACATCAGCAACAAAATCCGTTGGAGTTATGAAGAAAACAAGATTGTTGGTTCGGTATCAGCTGAATCAGCTTGGGCTAGATGCATCAACTTCAGTTGATGCGCANTAAAAGAAAAAAAAAACTTATTTTTTAAACTTTAACTTTTAATAAATTATAAATACCCCGCTTATTTCCTCATTTCATTCACAAATTCAAACAACAATTCTATAAACATAATTCAAACAACAATTTTCTCAACTATTCTCTCAACTATTAATCATTATAACACAAAATTAAGGCTTGTCGTCTCCCTCATTCCGGCGTAGAAATGCAAGCTTATATTAAATAAATAATGCAATCAAGACGATGCGGCTCGACAAAATGCTATTGTCGAAACTATCAAGCTGTTTGAGCTCGCAAAGGCAAAGAAAGAACGTTTGAGACAACGGTACGCGAAATGCAAAGACATTTCGCCAGAAAGACAAGCTGTGATCTACAAATTTTTGTGCGATGAAGGCAGGAAAGATGACGCCATTAGTGAAACATTGTGGACATGTGTTTCACCTATTCAAGACAACATCAGCAACAAAATCCGTTGGAGTTATGAAGAAAACAAGATTGTTGGTTCGGTATCAGCTGAATCAGCTTGGGCTAGATGCATCAACTTCAGTTGATGCGCATGAATTTATTGAGCAACAACATTATCAGTTTACGGGGTATGAAGACGAGGCAGTTGATGAGCATTGCTTAAATGGGAGCCAACATTATGAAATTATGTGTGGCGAACAGGCATTAAGAGAAGTTGAAGCAGAGCAAGCGAGGATTCAACAAGAGTGGGAGGAGAGACTCAGGAAAGAAGAAGCAGAAACGGCTGCGTACAAGTCGGAAGTTGGATAAGTGGAGTCTCATGAGTATGATTCTGCATTGGGGAGCATTCGGGTTAAGCTATACATATTTATATGTATTTCGTATCGTATCGTATTTTAGTTCGTATGTTATTTGAATAATTTATATAATGTTTTTATTATTAATGAAATTTAAATTTGTTGTCTAAAATATGTGAATTTAGAATTAAAAAAATAAAAAATAAATAAATAATTTAGTCGTCGTCAGGTCGTCGGAGAGAGAAAGCTGATGTGACAGGGTCAAATTTAGTTACGACTGTGTTCACCTTATGCACCAACCATCATTGTACGTCGGGTCTATGGACTGTGGTAATCTGAGACGCATGCTGTGCTGTACGGTTAGTTGAGCTGTAAAACAATACGACGTCGTAAGAAATAAAAAAATATGTGGATGCATACCAAACCCAAAACAGTGAGTCAATTCAGTTGTGGTCCATGTCGACCCAAACCGGAGACAAAAGAGGTTAGGATGAAATGGACAATTGACTACTCAGTAGGGCCCACGTTTCGCACCACGTGGCAATATTCTAGGACGGGTAGTCAGAAATTGTGGGGACCTTGAAACATAGGTAAAAAGGTTTCCTCAGTATAAACCATAAACCAACCTACTACTTCCCACGTGCTAAGGGGGTTCCACAACATGTCCCACCCTTTGGAACACTTTTGCTCATAATCTTTGTGAAATAAAAATAAAAATAAAAAAAAAATACTAGTAATAATCACCTTTAAGGATTCTCTCAAGTTGTAAACACAACTTGAGACAATCTTAACCCATATTTACATGACAGTAAATGGTTGTATTTTAATATCCATCCCAATTTAAAGGAAAAGGGTTCTAATATGTTTACTTTTGCTGCTAAACAGTTGAAGGGTATGTTTGTAAAAAATAAATGTTGTTACTGGGTCTGGCGCTTTAGTTGTTATTGGTGTTGTTGTTGCTTTTACTGGTGTTAGTGTTGTTGTTTAAAAAAATTAAAATTGTTAGTCTTTTTAGAATAATGTTTGACAAATTAGCTGTACTTTTAGACTAAAAGTGTAAAATGATATAATTTGTAAAAAATAATCTCTAGAATCTTTTAAAATCTGGTGTTGATAACTTATTTTTTGAAAACTTATTTTTCTATACACAATCTTTGTCACCCAGACAAAGAGTATTTTTTGACCGAAACTTATTTTTCAACAAAATAATATTAAGCGTTCATAATCTTTCACAATCTTTCGCGCCAAACATGATGAACTAAGTTATCAAAAAGATACTTGCGGAGATGAACTTTCTTCATCCGTACACGCAGTTGTTACTAATGACGAGCTTTACTTGATATTGCTAAAAAAGTTTATAGTTATATCTTGTTCTATAAAAGTATATGAGAAAATGATTTTCTGTATAAAGACTATGAATAATTGTAACACTTGTTTAAAGTCAATATGCAAATTGGTTATTTGCTTTATTTTGTCTATAACTTCTAGAGTTGTAGTTGTCTTGTTTTTGTTGGATTGGAATGTTGGTTAGACACTTGTAAGTTGTAACATTATTTCTTACTGGTCAAAACAATTCCTATACTACTTATAAACTTTGAAAGTGAAATGACCACCAGCAAAATTAGTTCTCACACATTCATGAACCTACATACTTTTTATTTCCTTATTTTTGTAAAAAGATGTATATTAATAATGAATCACAAATAATTCAAAAGATGAAACTACCAAAGGTTTATAAAATTGTCACCTTTTATAATGTCATTAATTCTTAAAACTTTTCATATTATAAACCTATTTGTACTGTGGATAAAGTTTTTGAAGTTATTAACTTGTTCCAACTTCCAACATTTAAATGTCATTTATTATTTAGTTAAAAAATAATAATAAATTAAAAAATAATAATAATAATAATAAACATTTTTTTGACCTCTCCAAGATCCTAGACCTTTTTATACCACCTATGCATGAAATGATTAAATGGTTCCTCACTATAGTATAAAATGACGTGACCATGCGACACCTTTGACATCCTCAAGGATAATTGAATCAAGCTCGGGAGGAGGGGAATCAAATATGCACAACTGCTCTTCTTGCTCACAACCACGATTTGCCAAACAAACTACCGCTCTATTAGCTTATGCGATAACAATGCTCAAGTTTCACTTCCGAGTCTGAACTTTTCAGAAGATCACGATATTTTTGCACACTGTAGAATGTAGGACTATGAAAATTAGTCTCCCCTTCCATTAAACGAATCACCACTTGAGAGTCCACCTTAATACACAAAGAATACTGAAGGTGACGTTTTCTCGATAAATAAACTATTAACATGAATAATTGTCCAAGAATACTGAAGTTTCTTCACAACACATTGGAGATAAAATCATTAAGCGTTACTGAAAATAAAATTAATTTTTATGGTGATAAAAACACGTAAAGTTTTTCGTTTGTCATGTTCTGTTTATCAATTTTATTGTTGATTATTTATTTATTTTTTTTTCATTTTAAAAAGTAATGTGCAACTTTTTCTTTGAATTTAGCGATTTTATGTTTGTTTGGATCCAAACAAATCTTTTCGAAGACTTTGTATGTTTATGAAGTGGGTTCCTTTTTATTAAATTGGTTTTTTTCCATTTGAACCTCTTTTGTAGACACGTGTTAATTTTCTTTGAGTGTTTTCTTTCTTTCGGTTGTTTTCTTTTGCTCTATGCATTTTACTCAACTGGAAATTTGGTGAGTGGTTCATTGTCAAAATGATGAAAGCCATCTTCATCATGTTAGTGTGTTGGCTTCATTTCGTTCTTTGGCTTATTAAAGGTCAATAACATCCGATATCCTTTTCAAATACTTATCTCAACTTTAGTTCTGTACAATATTTATCACGAAAGATATAGGAGAATTGCAATATTGATGTTGCTTCATAAAGAGCTTTGACTTTTTATTTGACAATATTATCATGCCAATGGTTGATTAGGTCTTATACAGTAAGTGTAATTAATCTCATCATTATACAAGTTATGGCATCCTTGTCTTGCCTATGTGTATAAGAGTTGATTAATTCGGCAATAAATTAACTTTAAAAAGAAAGCAAGATTAAGGATTTTTTTTCTTTTCTTTAAATAAGACTTAATAACTAGAAAATTATTTGAAGAGGTAAAGAATGCTAATGAGAGCTATATTGTGAGTCTTAGGGTACACGATAATGTTGAGCGCAGCTCGACTCTTGTATTAATGTATTCTAGTTGTGATGTTTTGTGTTGTTTTTCGTTTCTTCATTCGTTAGCTATTACTTGTGTTCGTAACTTGCAAGTGATATTGAATCGCATTTTATCGATGAAAAAATAGTACTCCGTATTATTTTGTGCCTAAATTGCATATACAAAAATATGTCTGATTATTTTAATGGCTTTAACACATGTATCTTTTTAAACACACATTAAAGTTGTTGTGCTAGTGGCCACACTCAAATATCTCTTATTATTTTTGGTTTCACACGCATATTAGGATATACGCCGTATTTTGTATCCCGGGATACAAGTTAAACACACCAAAAGGACGGTGGGACATGATGAAAAGGACGGCCGGACCCACACAAAAGTAAACTTTTAAAATAAAAGATATGGGGCCGGTTGTACTTTTGTGTAGGTTCGACTGTCCTTTTCCGCGGGTCCCACCGTCTTTTTGGTGTGCTTAACTTGTATCCCGATATACAGGTTAAAAAAACCCTACATAATATCACAATTCACAAATATTTGGACATACGCCGTATTACATATATCACAAATATTTAAAACTTAAAACACTTAAAAATAAGTAATGTGTTTTATCAAAGTGCCACTTTAAATTTCAATTTTTTTTTTACATAATCTTAATTAAAAATAATAACAATATTTACACTAATTTAATAGTTTAAATATTGTTTAATCATCAGACTTTTATATTTTTCATTTTTAACTCGTAAACTTATTTTTTCGCAATCACTACAAATTAAACCCGCAAGGGTCACGCACCAAAATCACAAGTTTACAAGTATAATTATTTACAGCTATAAACTGTTGCTTTGCGCGGGCATTCGTCTAGTTTTTAATAAAACATTAACGCACAATTCATTGGTAGATTGACACATTCGGATACTAGTATAACAAAATCCGTGCGTTAAAGACTATCTATTTTAACTAATTAAAAAAAACCAAGATACATTAAAAAAAAAAAAAAAAAAAAAAAAAAAAAAAAAAAAAAACCTCCTCTGTCTCAAAATAATTATTAGAAGACAAAAATCACAAAGTTTAATAAAAATGAGGTAATTTTAATTTTCAACTACTCAAATAGAATCCTTCCACTAATTTCAACCACTCAAATAGAATATTCTCCCACTAATTTCTCTAGTTTTTTACTTAAAAAAGAAAGTGGACAATTATTTTGAGAAATCCCGAAATGAAAATATCGACTATTATTTTGAGACGGAGGAAGTATAATAAAAACTCACAAGTTATACACTCGTAAGTATTCATAGCTTTTTTTTTTTTTTTTTTCCTTAAAAAAATAATAAAATAAAAATAAAAATAAAAAATAAACTTGTTTTCGAAATACTGGTATAGGAAAGCATGAAAAGGGGGAGTGGCACGTGAGAGTGGGGCAGGGGGGGAGTGGCAGTGTTATGTAATTATGGGTGACAGTGGAGGTGAAAATGAAACGTGAATAAAAAAGGAAACAAAAATTCTGTGCCGGGTTTAGTCTAGCCAACCTTGTTACCTTCTCATGGAACACTCTTTGCCCACGCTCCCATGACATCACCTACCCCTAACATTTTCACATGCCCTTGTTTTAGTTTTTCAAATCTTTTATATAATAAAAGAATTACATCATTTCAGAGTTTTTTTGACAAAACAATCTTAGTGGAAAAAAAATTGGACCAATAGAAATGCTCGATTTTGACACATAGGCGAAATCGAGCAATATGATTGGCCANTTTTCGAAATACTGGTATAGGAAAGCATGAAAACGGGGAGTGGCACGTGAGAGTGGGGCAGGGGGGGAGTGGCAGTGTTATGTAATTATGGGTGACAGTGGAGGTGAAAATGAAACGTGAATAAAAAAGGAAACAAAAATTCTGTGCCGGGTTTAGTCTAGCCAACCTTGTTACCTTCTCATGTAACACTCTTTTCCCACGCTCCCATGACATCACCTACCCCTAACATTTTCACATGCCCTTGTTTTAGTTTTTCAAATACATATATTTACAAATTTATGATAAAATAAGAAGAACAACTAAAAAAAAAAAGAAATTAAAAAAAAAAGAAGGCATAATCATACATTTCAAACACATTTATAAAAATATATATATCTTCTCTTAAAATTCTTTATTTTTATTTAAAATGTGTGAGTTTAAATTCTTCTTATTTTTCTCATTTGGTTTTTTTCCTCATATACATTATTCTTCTTTTTAAAATTGCATTTACTTTTCTTTTTCTTTTTCTTTTTTTTTTTCTTTTTTCTTAAAAGCAAAATACATTTACTTCTAACTTTATAAAAATACATAAAAGAAAATAAGTAGACTGTGTGCGTAAAATATTATATTGTGTAAAACGAAACAGATAAAAAAAGTGGTATTTTTCAGGAAATTGAAAATATACATTATATGAAAGAGGCATGAATATAGAAAAGCCCATCCATCGTTAAACATTTATATATCTCACGAGTTAACAACGATCAGCATCTAATCTAAAATATGATGTTAAAATCATGTACTCATGTAGCATGCATAAACTCGATTCTTCCCAAATCAAGATGTATAAAAAAGAAAATAGCACGAGGTGTTCAGCATAATATAAGAGTTATAACACTCATAAGATGTATAAAAAAGAAAATAGCACGAGGTGTTCAGCATAATATAAGAGTTATAACACTCATAAGTTGAAATTGTAAGTAACAAATATAAAATAAATTGGGCAGCTTATTTATGACAAAAATTGCGCTATATTCAAACAATATTTTACTCTCTTTACTACTTATAAAAAGTGCATGTCATTTCTTGAATTCTTAATTCCTTGAAACTTAAAATTAATGAACCTTCACTAATTATCATATAAACAATAAGGTGTCATCTGGTTTGTTGCTATAAATCACAGTTGGTATAACTTTGATAAGAGGGTATAATGAGTATGTGTATTAGTCCGATATCATTGTTTGGTTTTGCCAAATAGACTTGGGTATCATAATGTGAGCCCCGGTATATAAAATGAATGATCAAACAAATAAACAATTTACATGAGTTCTTTGATTATTTAAAAAAAAAAGGACTCACTGCTTACTTACAAACCAACCTATATGATAAGGAATGAGGTATAACTAATATCTTGGTATCATAGTCAGTTAATATAGTCATAGGTGTCAAACAAACAATGTTATTCAAAATGAAAGTATTTCCTCATTGTCATTCTAAGGTACCAAACACACCCTAATACAGCAATATATATTCAAACTACATAAACATATTAATTTGTAAAATATAATAAATCACAATATCATAAACGTCAATATTTTCCATGAGAAAATTAACATTTTATTCCGTTAGTGAATATGTTCAAATTTTTTGAATAATTGAGCTTACTTTTAATTATGGCACAGGGCCTCCGAAATCGGCAGGACGGCCCTGATCAAAGGTCATATGAGAATCACAAGTTTGCAAGTATAATTATTTGTCGCTATACACCGTCGTTTTGCACGTATGTGTCCAGTTTGGATAATGAAATGTCAAAAATCATGCCATACTCTAGAAATTTAGAGAAAATTTTGAATCATTACTCAGAATACTCCATATTTTAAGAATCACTTTTTAGTCTCAAAAGCATTAAATATTGTAAGTATATACTCAAAGTAGTGTATATAGATAGTTGTGGATGAAGTAAATTACGTTAGTATGAGAATGTTTTGAAATTAAAGTTTACTGCATATGATTAAAAATGTTATGTTTTTCGCGCATCTATTATGGTGGGTTATGAAAGAGTTTATATAAAGATAAAGATGTTTATAAAAGAAAAAAGGTTTATAATTTAATGTCATAACACAAGTTTAAAACTTCTAAAAGGTTTACCATATTGGATGATTTTAGAGTAGAAATGTAAGTCAAATATAATTCTTTTTCTTCATATTTGATGCTTTTTTTAAGTAAATGTTTAAATATGGCATTACTGTTATTTCAATATGTGACACGTTGTTAAATACTTTTTTTTTTTTTTTTTTTTGTAAAAGGGAACTTCCACCCTGGTAAAATACTTTATTAAATACTTTGTGTTAAACCATGAAGCATTTGAAAAAACGCAAGTTTTCTTGATGAGAAAATCTATTGAATAGGCTATTTCTTTTCTTTCTTCTTAGTTGTTGTATCATGTGTAAGGCTTGTAGGTCTCATAACTCATCGAATGGACGATGGATGTTGTAAATTGTATGTTATTTTTTCTTAACAAAATTCAAACCTATAGCTAGAAAACGGTTAAATAAATACTTTAAAAATTAATCACCAATTAGTATATAATAAGGAGGTTGCGGCGGGGTAAGTATGAAAAACAATGTCGTTGTTCAATAGCCGATGTTTTATCCACCTTTTGTATATCCGCATTTTCATTACCACTTCATTCATGCACTACATTTCTCGAAACTACAGAAGGGCTATTTGCCTTGTGTAATGATACTGTTAGAACACTCCTAACCTCATCCATGCCACAACGCTGATCAGGTGTTGCCTATTCATAAGAATACAACATCAATGTAATTATACTAATACTTACTAACAATATAACCAAAAAAAATTCACAGAAAAAGGACCCTCACCTCAAGTGCCTCCGACATTGGGATTATCTCTTTCATACCATCTAAATAATATTGGACCGAGCTCCTAAACGGGCTAATTAGTGGGCTGCCTTTTCCGGAATATTTTATTAGCAGCGACGTCTTATTATATTAGGGCCGAAAATGCGTTTTAATATATATATAGAATGTATATCTAACAAAATCTCATTCGAGGTGAAGTTGCATCTCTAGGGCTTAGTTTTCGTGCTAGGTAAACCACTGTGTTGGTGCAACATTGATTAGGTCTCCTTTATATTTTAATGATGATAAATAAACTTTCGCAACACATTAAATATTTTGAATGTATTTATAAAAACATATATATCTCCTTTTAATTTTTTTTATTTAAAATATGTGGTTTTCAATTCTTTTTATTTTTTTCAATTAGTTTATTTCTCATTATTTATTCTATTTACATTATTCTTTTTTTTAACATTGAATTTGCTTTCTTTTCTTTTTTTTAAAGCAAAATACATTTACTTCTAACTTTATAAAAATATATAAAAGAAAACAAGTTGATCGTGTACGTAAAATATTATATTGTATAAAATGAGAGAAAAAATGGTATTTTCTAGGAAATTGAAAATATACATTATATGAAAGAGGCATGAATACAAAAAGCTCATCCATTATTAAACATTTATATATCTCACGAGTTAACAACGATCAACATTATAATATATTATAAGAAAGGTAATTGAACGGGCCAGTTAAGACTTTGTTAATGTGTCCGTTTTGTTAAGTTTGCATTTCATTGGCCCACGTTGTGTGATTAGGCAAACTAATAAGCCCAACAATGTTTGCCTTGAACCTTTGGCATGATCTCATTGGCCCAAAGGACTTTCTATTGTTACTGTTCACGTACGGTTTCCCGTAATTACGTTCGTAACATCACTAATCTTCTCATTATAGACCTATAGCAGACCTATCTTATGTACCATGCAATAACAACCATACAAGTGTAACCTAAAATTGTACTCAAGCATGGGAAATCTGCACCCCAGTATGGCACCTCTGCAAGAGAAGTTTCTTGATCAAACATAATTTTTCACATATGTTTATTACTCAACACAACATTACAACCATACACAAAACCAGAAAAAGAACTGAAACAAAGATACACACACAAGATGAGAGATCCCAAAAAAATCTAGGCACACAAGAAAGAAGATCAGCAAAAGCAGTGGAAGATAAAAGCAGTAAATCTTGGTAACACGGGTATGTTCGGTTACCTTTTTGTAACTGTATGTTTTATCTATGCATGCAACATAAATACCATTAAATACATTTTACTTGTGTTATACTTATTGTAAGTTGTTAACTACAATAGTGCCTCGCATTTTCTTTAGTAGTTGGTAAATTTTTATCTTCCATGGATAGTGAGCCTGCTAAGGAAAAAAAATATATTCACATTAGTTATAGTATACCAGAATATGAAAAACAAATCTATGGAAACAGCTATTGTGCAATGCTTGATGATTTTTTAAAACAAAATGAAACAAATAATTATGATCCTATTCAAGTGAAAAGATTACATACTACATATGAAAAAGTGCAAACACCATTTGGGGATGTTAAAAGTTTAAAAAACCAAGGATCCAGTCAAAGGCAGCCTAAGAATGTATCAACAGCAAACTGTTGGAGCCTGTTTCAAGGAAACAGGACAACAATTCCATCTGTGCAGTATGGTCAAGACCAAGCATTTTTACAAAATGAATGTATATCAAAAAAACATAAAGCAGTCACCAATTTACGTGATATGTTGCAACAAAGAAAAGGCAAGCTATAGTCAATTATCACAGCCTGTCTCCACGTATGCAATGCCAGATCATGGTTACAATACAACAAGTAACGACCAAGGTAAAAGCTAAGACTGTAATATTTATAAGTAAATAGGATCACAGAGTTTAATCCACTAAATGTGTCTACTGTTTTGCAGTTTTTAGCAAAGGAAAGGCGATATATGAAATGGCAACTTATAAACAGAACTTTCAAACACAAACCTTC
Organism: Artemisia annua; assembly: GCA_014162995.1. Lineage (NCBI taxonomy): Eukaryota > Viridiplantae > Streptophyta > Magnoliopsida > Asterales > Asteraceae > Artemisia > Artemisia annua. Next base: position 145,795 of record LBNU01012849.1, on the reverse strand, counting down.
AATGATACTTTCTGTTGCTTTAATAACGACATCTACAACAAGACTTTTAAAATAGCAAAGCACAAAATATGATACTACATAATCGAAGTTACCAAAAAAAAATATCCCGCAGCAACGCGCGGGCAAAATGACTTGTGTAATCTAAAATGTGATGTTAAATTCATTTTATCAATCATGTACTCATGTAGCATGTGTAAACTTGATTCTACCTAATGAAGAAGATGTATAAAAAAAAGAAATAACGCGAGGTGTTCAACATAATGTATGAGAGTTATAACACTCATAAGTCACACATGGAAATTGTAAGTAACAAATATAAATGTCTTCCTAAAAAATACAAATATAAAATAAATTAGATGACTTATTTAGGACACAAAAATTGCTATATATTAAAACAACATTTTACTCTTTATCTTTGTTACTTATAAAAAGTGCATGTCATTTCTTGAATTCTTAAATTTCTTAAAACTTAAAATATAATGAACCTGACTAATTATTATATAAACAAATATTACCATAGGTTGATCTAATACGACAACTTATATTCAAACTATCTAAACATATTCATTAGTGGAATACAATAAATCACAATATCATAAACGTCAATATTTCACATGAGAAAATTAACATATTGTAAATTAGTGAATATGTTCATATTTGTTTGAATAATATTTTTTTGAATAATGCAGCGTACTTGTAATTATGGCACAGGGCATCCGAAATCAACGGGGCGACCCTGATCAAAGGTCACATGAGAACCATAAGTTTGCAAATATAATTATTTGCCGCTATACACCGTCGCTTTGCGCGGTTTCATATAGTTTAGAGAATGAAGTGTCAAAAATCATGTCATACTCTAAAAATTTAGAGAAAATTTTGATTCATTACTGAGAATACTCCATATTTTAATAATTGTTTTTTATTCTCGAAAGCATTAAATATTGTTGGTATATACTCCAAGTAGTGTAGATAGATAGTTGTGGATGAAATAAGTTACTTTAGTATGAGAGACTAAAGATCAAACGAGAATAATCTTTAAAATAACAATGACTAGAAATAACTACAATTACACATTAGAGATTAATCAATTTTAATTAGATACGTCTCTAATATTTTAAATGCACCATAATATATTTTCTAGCTAAAAATTATATGCATATACATATATTAGATGCATTTTATCAAGTTAGATGAATCTTATGTATTTTTCGTCTTCTGTGGGTCAAATTAGTTGTTAGTACCATTTTGCATCGTTTTCACTTCAAAATCACTTTCGAAACTAATTATGATGCATCTAAATGAATATAGATGCATCTAATTCAAGTCGATGCATCTCAAATATGCGGTTATAGTTATTTCTAATTCTTCTCATTTTAAGTTTTCTTCCCACTGGATCCTTACCTTAGTATGAGAATGTTTTAAAGTTAAAGTTTACTGTATTAAAGTTCACTGTATATGATTAAAAATTACACGTTTTTCAGGTATCTACTATGGTGGGTTATGAAAAGGTTTATATAAAGATGAACAAGTTTATAAAACAAAAAAGGTTTATAATTTAATGTCACAACACAAGTATAAAACTTCTAAAAGGTTTACCATATTGGATGACCTTAGAGGAGAAATGTAAGTCAAAGATAATTCTTTTTCCCTCATGTTTGATGCTTTTATTAAGAAAATGTTTAAATATAGCCTTATAGTTATTTCAAATATATGACACGTTGTTAAATACTTTATGTTGATGCATTAAGCATTTGAAAACATGCAAGTTTTCTTGATGAGAAAATCTATTGAATAATCTATGTTTTTTTTTAGTTGTGGTATGATGTCTAAGGCTTGTAATGTCTTATAACTCATCCAATGGACGAAGGATGTTGTGAATTGTATGTTATTTTTTCTTAAAAAAAATCAAACCTATAGCTAGAGGACAGTTAAATACTATAAAAATTGATCACCAATTAGTATTTTATGTAAATATATAAGATAATCTCACTTGAGGTGAAGTTGCATATCTAGGGCTTNAAATCACAATATCATAAACGTCAATATTTCACATGAGAAAATTAACATATTGTAAATTAGTGAATATGTTCATATTTGTTTGAATAATATTTTTTTGAATAATGCAGCGTACTTGTAATTATGGCACAGGGCATCCGAAATCAACGGGGCGACCCTGATCAAAGGTCACATGAGAACCATAAGTTTGCAAATATAATTATTTGCCGCTATACACCGTCGCTTTGCGCGGTTTCATATAGTTTAGAGAATGAAGTGTCAAAAATCATGTCATACTCTAAAAATTTAGAGAAAATTTTGATTCATTACTGAGAATACTCCATATTTTAATAATTGTTTTTTATTCTCGAAAGCATTAAATATTGTTGGTATATACTCCAAGTAGTGTAGATAGATAGTTGTGGATGAAATAAGTTACTTTAGTATGAGAGACTAAAGATCAAACGAGAATAATCTTTAAAATAACAATGACTAGAAATAACTACAATTACACATTAGAGATTAATCAATTTTAATTAGATACGTCTCTAATATTTTAAATGCACCATAATATATTTTCTAGCTAAAAATTATATGCATATACATATATTAGATGCATTTTATCAAGTTAGATGAATCTTATGTATTTTTCGTCTTCTGTGGGTCAAATTAGTTGTTAGTACCATTTTGCATCGTTTTCACTTCAAAATCACTTTCGAAACTAATTATGATGCATCTAAATGAATATAGATGCATCTAATTCAAGTCGATGCATCTCAAATATGCGGTTATAGTTATTTCTAATTCTTCTCATTTTAAGTTTTCTTCCCACTGGATCCTTACCTTAGTATGAGAATGTTTTAAAGTTAAAGTTTACTGTATTAAAGTTCACTGTATATGATTAAAAATTACACGTTTTTCAGGTATCTACTATGGTGGGTTATGAAAAGGTTTATATAAAGATGAACAAGTTTATAAAACAAAAAAGGTTTATAATTTAATGTCACAACACAAGTATAAAACTTCTAAAAGGTTTACCATATTGGATGACCTTAGAGGAGAAATGTAAGTCAAAGATAATTCTTTTTCCCTCATGTTTGATGCTTTTATTAAGAAAATGTTTAAATATAGCCTTATAGTTATTTCAAATATATGACACGTTGTTAAATACTTTATGTTGATGCATTAAGCATTTGAAAACATGCAAGTTTTCTTGATGAGAAAATCTATTGAATAATCTATGTTTTTTTTTAGTTGTGGTATGATGTCTAAGGCTTGTAATGTCTTATAACTCATCCAATGGACGAAGGATGTTGTGAATTGTATGTTATTTTTTCTTAAAAAAAAAATCAAACCTATAGCTAGAGGACAGTTAAATACTATAAAAATTGATCACCAATTAGTATTTTATGTAAATATATAAGATAATCTCACTTGAGGTGAAGTTGCATATCTAGGGCTTGGTATTCGTGCTAGGTGAACCATTGTATGCCCAAGGTTTGATTTGACTCGTTGGAAATTATGTGTCTTGCGTATTTAGAAGCGTTAAGCTAGCCGATCCAACTCCTGAATATATTATATCCGTACGTGTTGTGACTCGATCACCCAAGTCGAGGGCATCGCATAAAAAATCATTTCACGTGCTTGCTAAAATTAAGCAATTGTTAGTTTCTTTGAATTATTAGTATATTGTACATAAATAGTTGCTTTTATCTTATGCGATTGTTATATTTTTATTTTATCGTGATTTTCTGTTTTCCAATAATTGATCTCAAACCCCTGTAAGTTTACTGCTATTTGATAAACTTGAAGATACCAAACATAACTCAATCCATTAGAACAACAGGAAGCCGCCTTCATTTCTTCCTAGTTGTTCCGCTTGGGTACAAACTTCTTACAGTATTTACTTATACTACTTTAGAATGATTAGGTACACTGCCTAAAGGTTGAAAACTTCCCCATCATTTTTTTTCTTTTGTTCATGGATTAGTGATGAGATGATATATTTATTTTCAAGTTTTAATACTAACCTATAAATACACCTACACCTGGTTTGGTTATTAAATATGTTGTTTTTTTCATTAAAGTTTTTTATGACCCAAGTTGGAGCCTCAATTCCTCATCTATCTGCTGACTCAATCACCCACTACTTGAGTAGCTTAGTCTTTTCATAGTAATTTTCATAAATTTTCATCAAGACAAATGTTCTTTTCATTTTCCAAAACTAAAACACACAAAAATTAACTTACAAAAGCCACTTTATTTAGGTGCCATAGTTAGATTTGATTTGTTTTAGTAAATTTGCCATTTGAAAATATTCATTATACTTGTGGATGAGATCAATTGCGAAATGATGTTTAAAGCCTGAATTTCAGTGTAAAAGTTAAAATGACGTATAACTTTATACAAATTTACTTATTACAGGAAACGTAGCAGTTATGACTACTGACTAACAACCAACTATACTTAAATTAACTTATGACAAAAAGTTATCAATAAAGCAAACTTTCCGAACCATAATATTCGCCATAAAGGTTATGACAATTAATTCAGTGCAGGTTAAAAGTCGTACATTACGGATATTAATTTTTTATAAGAACATACGACTTTTTATCCTAACTGATTGAAAATGCAGTGTAACATATATCAATTTTAAAATTTATTACCAATTAAATAAGTAATTAATCATATCAAGTTGCACAACAGAAGACTAAATTAAAATCACAATTTACATGAAAAGATTTTTTCCCCCAAGATCCATATACATCAGTATTTAATCAATCATGTGTGAACAATAAATTACTGATGCGGATAATTGTAAACTCAAGAAGTTTTTACAATCCTCCTAGAGAGTGTACCTAATAGTTGTAGTGTAGTACAGTAAAACCTCTATAAATTAATACTCGATAAATTAATAACCTCGATAAAATTAATAATTTGTCCAGTCCCAACTTGGGCCCAGTACAAATTTGGTCCCCAATCGATAAAATAATAAGATAATAATTTTTTTGAAACCCCATTGTATATATATTAGTCCCAACGAAACTATAAATTAATAATTACTAAAAATTTGAAATATATTTATATATGCTTGTGTGTGAGAGATACATTTCAAAATCCTAAAATTGTTTAGTAAAAAATGAACTCATTATCACTTGTTATTTTTTGTTGCACTTCAAATCTATATTGAGTTTGTCTCAAAATCTCCGTATTGCACTAAAGTGTTTGTGTGTTGTCTTCTCGTATTGCAACAAAAAGGGTTAATTTTATTTTCATAAAGTGTGAATATGAATTCATAAAATTTTAATTGGAACTTGTTTTTCAAATTTATTTTTCATTTTTAACGAGTATACATTGTATCTAGTATATTACACTTGAAAATTTAAAGGTCATATGTAAAATCTCTTTAAATTAATAAATTATTAATTTATCGATATAATAATATCTCGCTAAATTAATAAAATATCCCGGTCCCAACACTATTAATTTATAGAGGTTTTACTGTATAGCTAAGACACGGGGGATTGATTGTCCTTTAAGGGAATAGTATTGTGAAGGCTCGAAATGTACGACGAATTAGGTCTAAGGGTTGAAGGATGATTATTTTTTGTATTTTTATATTTTTTAGAAAGCAAGTAAAATCTCGGGGTTTGAAGAGTTTGATTTTATAACTACTAATTAACTAAATTAAACTGAATAACGTGAATTACTTTCAAAGGTAATTAAGTAATTTTACTATTAAAATTTTTGTTAAATACATTTAAACCTCGGCTTTTCTACAGACAATTCTAAACCTTCATAAGATAAATAATTAAGACAAGTAGTTTTATATGATTATTTCATTATAAAACTTTTATTATTATTGTATTAGTTTATAACCCGTGTATACACTAGGCTTTTTTTACAATCACTTTACTTCAAAAGTAATACTAATATAAGGTGTTTTTTAGGTAAAAAATCATCAAGTGTTTGATAAATATATATAACATAAACAAAACGAGAGTTAAAATATACACAATAATTTACTTAGGAATATAAAACTTTCACACTTTTGTCATATGTATAAGCATATATGCATGTGTGGAGTTTAATAATAAATTACTAAATTAGATTTTATATCAAGTTACTTGGGCATGATTTTTTTTGATCTAAACTTGTGTATTTATTTGCGTATTTCAATAATCGGCACAAATTATCTTGGTATGTGTAATATCATGTGTATAATAAGTTTTTCGTATTTTATTATCAATAATTTAATAATATTAGTAATAGTACACTGATTATAACAATAATAACAACAACAATAACAATAATAATAATAATGTGGTTATAAAAAATTATAAAATCGAGTGGTGTCTTTTAAATTAATAAATTTACTGGAAATCATATAAACAATGAATTTTACTCATAAATTTTTAAAATTAGATTAAGATTATTTTTTTAAAGTTCTAGATTTGAGTGTAATTTTTATAAATCAAAGAGAATATAACAAGTTTTCCACTTAAGTCTAAAAGAAAAAAAAAAGAAAAAAAGACAAATGAGTACGTGTCATTTTTTTCATCATCTTTTAGAAAGTAATATTTTATCAAATTGAAAACCAACTTATGTAGTAAAGGATTTCACATATTTGTCTAGTAAAATAAATAGTCCATTCAATTATAATAAAAAAATGAATAATAATGATAATCGTCATAAAAAAACTCATCCATAATTACTATAAATTATAACATTTTATTACAACTGTGAACATAGTGTGATATTAATAAAAAAAAATAGCACTTGTTATGTGTCTTTGATAAGAAATATAAAATTATATGCATCAATTTATTTCATATTTACCTCAAACGCAATTGAGTATTGTTGTTATTGCATTTATTGACACGCTAGATTCGATAATCTCAAATTTAGATAAGCATGCTATATCATGTTTTTTTAAATAGAATTTATTTCTTTAGTGAAATTGTGATTCATAATGTTGAACTAAACGTCTGATAATTCATATAATATAATATAGGACAATATAATAATAATATATAAAAGTTAATACATTTTAATATAATATTATGTAATATCTATAAGTTGATATAATATATGATATAAGAAATATTATATATTACAGTATAACACATTATGATAATAATATAATGCAATTTAATTCAAATTCTTTGTAACTTTGTCACACTATTTATTTTTATTTTAACTCTCTTCTAATAATAGGATATGCCATCAATCCACCATAATATGATATATTAATATAATATAACATATTACATATACACTTTGCTATTATTAGCCAAAATTTAATGTCTTAATAATTTCACATTTATTGCTTCCTATATATAAAGGTCACCACCACCATTGGTTTAGAACATCAAAGTTATTTACTAAATAACTCATAGTTCACTCAAATATCTTGTTTCGGGTTTTACTTTCGAGTTGGGCGACTTTCAGAAGGTATACACTTAAGTTAATTAGAAACAATTATTGTTTTTTATATTATAATTGAATTTACGAGTTATGCTATGTTTTTTTAGTACAATTATATTGTTTGTATTTCGTCTTAATTTTATCGAGGTGTGTAATATAATATTATGAACAATTCGACTAATTTAAATTTTAAATCAAAATCCCAAAAGTAGGTTGAAGATAGATTTTTTACGATGCATTTATTTATTTTTTGGTTGTTGTTGTCGTCATATATAAAAAATGCGTGAATAAATATGAATGATTACACATTGTATCATTTTTGTTTTATATTTTTTTTGTTAAATTATTTTTATAACTTGAATAAATTTAGCTTTCAGAAGATCCTTAATACTACATTTAAAAGGTGTTCATAAAGAAATCAAATTGATAAGCTAGTGCTCTCATGGTTGCGATTGTTTTCTGAGACTTAGAATTATAATAACAAAAATAAAAACAGTTTTGTAGTATATATTTATTATTTATTATTAGTCCACTAGCATTTTTAATATAAAACATAAATTTAGTTTATATAAAATAAATTCTTCGTATATTTTTCCGTTTATACTATCATAAAAAATCCAATTTTAATATACATATATTTATGTTAATATTGATATAATTTTGGTTAATAAAAAAAATATTATGCAAAGATCCACTTTCAATCTATTCCATAAAAAAAATCTGTTAAAAAGTTAGAAAATACGAAAATATCTACTTTGCATATCATTTATAGTTAATTTTTATTTCATGCATATGTGACACTTTTGTTTTGACAGGATCATGCATATGTGACACTATAAATGTCCAAAATCCGTATAACATTGTAACAACTGAACGAAATTCAAGTTTTGTAAAAATATTTATAACTATGTTGGCCCTCTCATTTAATATTTAATAATACATCCTTAAAACTACATAAATGAATTAACTTTGGTAAAATTAAATACTCACAAGGTACCAAACAAACTTTTAATAAAGTTGTTGAATAATTTAATACATGGTATTCATTATTCAGTCCAAAAGTTATATACATATAACAAAAAAAAAAATAAAAAATAAAAAATCATACATCACGGAAATTGTCTTGTACCTAAAAATAAACTTAAAAAAGTTAAACCCAACATAATAAAAAAAACTTAACCATGGTTAGTTAGGTTAGCTTCACGCACTACACACCACCAAGAAAGGAGACAAACACAGCTTCAACTCTTTTTTAGTGAGAGAATAATAAATAATTATTTTTAGAAAAAAAANGTTTCATTAGATCTAAGCAAACACGAAGAAAACCTAGCCTAGCATGTTAAACAAAAGACAAGAACAAGATAGAATCAAACAACACATAGACATATTGAATTATTAATTGATAACTTGTCTTCAATGTAACATGGAAGATCTCAAGGTGAAAAACCTTGAAAAAGCTGCTAAAATTCGTATTAGGGTTCCTCTCTAAAAAGTTCCACCCAATGAATGAAAATTGACAATATATATATAGAAGTACAGATCTGACGGCGTCACTCTTTGGGTTGTGACGCCGTCACCTCGCCGTGCTAGGGTTTCCTGACGGCCTCTTGACGCCGTCCCCTTGTAAATCTTTCTGGGCCGTCTCCTTTTACCACATAACGTGACGGCCTAGGCGTCACAAAGTGTGACGCCGTCACCTTTTAATTCTTCAAAACTTTCTGGGGCGTCTGGTGTAAAAATCATCCTTCGTATTGTCAAAGCGTGACGCCGTCACACTATATAACGTAACGCCGTCAGAAACTGTTTTCAGCATAATTTGAGACTTTGTCGTTTTCTTCACTTTATGCTCAAAAAACGTCCAAAATACTTCATTTTCCAGAATTCCTCTTCAAAGTACCTAAAATGACAAAAGGAACGATTTAGGGCAATATTTGATCAAATAATTACGGATTAGGGCTTAAATGACCCCCTAAAAGCGTAACACTTTTCGCCTCATCAAGTGTGCCTAGACTCACCTAATCTGGTTCGGTAATGTTTTTAGGGTTTCATCAAGTTACATAAATTGTTTATTAAACTTCAATTAATTTAAACCCTGCATATAATGCAGTAAGTTTCATCTGTCTGAAGGTTTAATTTTAGTTTTCTGGTTCAATTTAGGGTTTATTTTGCTATGGATAATCAAGGTCTACTTGAAGGTACAACAAATTCTCACTCAATTCTTGGTTAAATTTGGGGCTTTTTGTTTCCATGATTTTGTTGTTATGTGAATTGAGTTTCCCTTTTTTTAATTTGATTATTATTGGCTAATTTTTGTTTTCATGTTTTTTATGAATTATGTGAAGATCCTTTGTATAAAGAGTTATGGAAGGCTTGTGCTGGCCCACTTGTGGAAGTGCCAAGACATGGTGAAAGGGTTTATTATTTTCCCCAAGGACATATGGAGCAGGTAATTTTTTATTTTATTTTTTTATTTTTTTTTTTATTTTTATATATTTTTTTGTGTTATGGGTTGATGAAATTATTTAGATCTGTGTTAGGTTATAAAGTTTTGATTTTTATGTGTTTTTATAATTGGGTTTTTTTGGTTTTATATGTTTATGCTATTTTTGGTGTTTGTTTCAGTTGGAAGCTTCAACCAATGAAGAATTAAATGAAAGGATTCCTTTATTTAATTTAAAATCAAAGATTCTTTGTAGGGTGGTTCATACTCAGTTAATGGTATGTGTTTTTTTTTTGTTGCTTGTTGGAATATTTATTTTTGGATTAATTGATGTTTTTTAAATTAGCTTAAAAAGTGGAAGCAAATTAGGTGTTGTGTTTGGTTGGTGGGTTAGAATTTTTTTTAATAAAAATGTTTTGTGTTTTTGTAGGCGGAACATGATTCTGATGAGGTTTACGCCCAAATTACTCTCCTGCCTGAAGCTGATGTAAGATTTTGCATATAGTGTGACTATTAATTTTTGTGTGAAAATTATGATGTTTTTTGTGGTATAGTGGTTGATTAAATTTCATGTGACATTATACAGCAAACTGATCCTACAAGTCCAGATGCATGTGTTCCTGAGCCCCCGAGGCCGACCGTGCACTCTTTTTGTAAAGTCCTGACTGCTTCGGATACTAGCACACATGGTGGATTTTCGGTGCTTCGTAAACACGCGAATGAGTGCTTACCCGCTTTGGTATATTTGCTGATCTCATCTTTTTTCTTTTGGTTATGATATCGTTTTGATGTTCTAATTATAGACTTTTTATACTCATTTTTCAGGACATGACTCAGGCTACGCCTACACAAGATTTAGTAGCGCTCGATCTCCATGGCACTGAATGGCGTTTTAAACACATATTTAGAGGTCAACTGAATATATTTGCTGCTTTCTATTTCTTGTGTTAGTATATCCTTATGCTATTATTCCTAAAAAAAGATGCTTTTTTGACCAATCAGGTCAACCCAGAAGGCATCTTCTAACAACAGGGTGGAGTACGTTCGTAACTAACAAGCGATTAGTTGCTGGAGACTCGTTTGTTTTTCTAAGGTACTGTAATCTAATATCATTTGTATTTTTATTGAATTTTAGTTTGTAAACTTGACTATATGGTGAATAAAATATGTGTGTAGGGGCGAAAATGGGGAACTGCGTGCTGGGGTTAGACGTCAAGCACGTCAACAAACCAACATGCCATCATCTGTTATTTCTAGTCAGAGTATGCATCTGGGAGTCCTTGCAACCGCTTCTCACGCGGTTTCAACACAGACGAGGTTTGCTGTGTATTACAAACCAAGGTATGATTCCGTGGTTGATTAACAAATCGTGACTTGTGATCATTAAAAATTTCTTACATATTTGGAATGCCTATTGTTTTTCAGGACCAGCCAGTTTATCATTGGCTTGAACAAGTATATCGAAGCTGTTAACAATGCCTTTTCAGTTGGAATGCGCTTTAAAATGCGATTCGAGGGTGAGGACTCCCCCGAAAGAAGGTAAATGATATATTCTATATGCCAAGTCTTTATCAAAGTAACTATATCAATATGGATTTTGCTTATCGATTCAAATTCCTTCATTTGTTAGGTTTTCAGGAACTATTGTTGGAGTTGAAGATATATCTCCACAGTGGGTAGAATCAAAGTGGCGCTCGTTGAGGGTTAGTATATATGCTTGATTCCTGTTTCGATGTTTAATTAATTAAAAAGGCCAAATGCTAAAATGTCATACTATATCTGTTGACAATACCAGGTCCAGTGGGATGAACCAGCTTCTATTGTGAGACCAGAAAGGGTCTCTCCATGGGAGATTGAAACCTTTGTAGCTCCTATTCCAACAGCTTTAGCCCCACCAGTGGCTGCACTAAAGGCTAAGAGGCCCAGACCTCCAATGGAGATCCCTAATCATGGTGCGTAAAATTTATAATTTTACTTGAAAAAATATGCTACATTTGTTTGCATGCATATTAACTTCGCTTGATGTGTATCTTGTGTAATAGAACATGCAAGTTCACCTGCATCCGCTGTTTGGAACTCATCTCATGATTCAGTTGAAGGACCTAGGGGTGATAGTGGCTGTCTTTTAAGGACTCAAATGGAAGCTGGATGGTTATCATCTTCTCCTGTTAAATCTTCACGGAATGAAACAGAAGATAGGAAAGGTTTTTCACCATGGTCTGTCCAATCGGCTTTCTCACCTCGGGAATCATCACTCAAACAGACCAATGATTCACTTCAAAGTCCAGTCGAGAATCAGTCTGTAAATGCTTTTTCAAGTTGCAGACTATTTGGTTTTGATCTCATGGTCCCTTCTAAAGCTGATGTTACACCTGGAAAAGCACCCATGACAGTAACACCATCCGATGTGTTATTTAATTCGTCTATTGAAGGGCAGTTGCCCAGCACCTTTTCGGCCGGAGTTTCAGACCTCAAGTCTAATCTTTTCAAGGGCTGTAAAGAACAAGGGAATGTGCTAGTGTCACCCAAGGAAGTTCAAAGCAAATCTACCCGTAGTCGTACTAAGGTACATTTAAACTTTCAAGATCAAACATATATTTGCTTTCTCTTTTATCGAGTCTGCTAATCTCAGTTGGGTAATAATGATAGGTTCAAATGAAAGGGATGGCTGTGGGACGTGCTGTGGACCTAACTGTCTTGGGAGGATATGATGAGCTGATTGATGAACTCGAAGACATGTTTGAGATCAAGGGACAGCTACGCCCTCGTAAGGAATGGGATATAATTTTTACTGATGATGAAGGCGACATGATGCTCGTGGGGGATGATCCATGGCCGTAAGTTTTTTTATTGCAAAACGATTAAACACAGTTTCAAATTAAAAAATGCATTTCTTTTTTTGTTTACAAACCCTTACAAAGTTATTATATATGATTGTGATTGCAGTGAGTTCTGTAACATGGTGAGACGGATCATGATATGCTCGACACAAGATGTGAAGAAAATGAAGGCTGGAAGCAAGTTTCCCTCTTCAAATGACAACGAGACATCTGCTAGCTTGGAAGCTTCGGAGAATTGATCTACAAAAGATCAATGTTTTTCTTTTTAAGTACCCCCAGCTTTTAGTAGTATTTAACTTTTTATGTTTTTATTTTTATTTTAAGTCGTTTTAAGGTATCGGGTTTCACCTAGTTGTGCAAAGGTGTTCCCGAAGATAAAAAAATGGAAGTGTAAAGAGGGGACGGCTAATTTGTGTTTATTGCTAGATGACTGACCCTCTTTAGAAGTATTGGATAGGAATGAAGTAAGGTGATATGTGACTATTTAGGAGTAAAAGTATGTTTATATTAGAGGTGTTTGAATGTTTAATGCTGATGGGGATTTATGTTCAGTTTCCTTTCTTTTTCTTTTCTGATTGTAAATATTTCTTTTGCTCTTTAACTTTTTATAGGCAGTAATCTAGACTTTAATATAATGCCGAGTTTTTTTTGTTATGTCTGCAATTCATAGCAGCAAGTGTTTGATGGTTGAAGCTTTTTTACTACTATAACTACTATGCAACAAAAAGCCTACTTATGTAATCATGCCTTTTCTAGTTTGTATGCACAAATACACATTCCCTTGGGGAATTTTGACAAAACTGACGGGTTTGTGTTACTAAAGTGAAACAGCAGTGAAAAAAACACAAGTCATAAAGGAATTTAAGCTCTTCATTTCTTTGATGTGCTCAAATCTTTTTCATGGTTATCAGTTTCTCACTTGAGGTTACTAGTTATCTCATCTAAGGTATATTAGATGGTCAAATCGCTTTCCAGTATTTAAGCTTGATGGTCTGATTACAATATATTTGGTCGATAATCATTTTCTCGCATGGGCTATATTTTCTCTCTAGGTTCCTAATCCGTCTTCTCTAATTACTTGATCTGGTTTGAAAATCCTAGTAACTTGCTACAGATTACAGGTGCTCTTCTTTTAGAAGTCGGATCGTGATATTAGCTTATGGGCTCTGGCATAAATAATTAGGACACACATCTTTGGTTGTTTAAAAGCTAAATGACTATACGTTAGAGTTGTGCCTGTTACTTGTTCTATCTTGGTATCATCAAATTGGTTGTTTCTGATATATCTTGTTGATTCTATAACAATTTATCGACGACTAGGTTATTATTTCTTCCGGCTCTCTTTGCTCTTTCGGGTGCATGTAGCCGAAATACTAGTGGGTTACGTTTGTTAGCGACATATTGATATAACATGGATGACTGGTTATATTTAAGATGTGAAAAATCCATAAAAACATAACTGGTATTAGTGTAACACCACGGCTTTGTAACGGTATTTGAATAAATGCATGTTAAGTAAAGGCTTTACCAAATAAAACAGACCTTAATAATGTCGGTAAGATTCTTTTAAAGCACGTATATATGGCTTTAATTAGAAAGTAAAGTTAATTACCGACTACTTTAACTATAGGATGATTAGGATAATTTATCTTAGGCACAACACGATAAACGACACGAACCCAACATGAAATTAAACATATTTAGGTTGAGGATAAACAAGTTTGGGTAAAAATACATGTCAACCTGTCAAACCTGTTTAATAAGCGAGTCATGTTAGAGTTGAGTAAGTATCACACAGGTCAACCCGTGAATTCGTTTAATCATATAAGCCTTTAAAAAACTAAAATATGTAACTTGGTTTTTATGTTGGATTTAGATTAAATGTATTTTGTTATGTATTTAGTATGAGCGAATTATAATTTATAATTCAAATATCATTAAAATTTTAGTATAGTTAATTGTATGTTTTCATCATTTTTTAGATTGTTATATCATTTTCAGATTTAAACTAGTTGAATCGATAAACGGGTTACACGTGTTATGCAGGTGTGGGTCAGGTTTGAGTTTTTTTGACACAATTAATAAATGGTTCATGTTTAGGTAGATGTTATACTAACCCGCCAAACGTATTTTGTTATGTATTTAGTATGAGCGAAAATATCATTAAAATTTTCGTATAGTTAATTGTATGTTTTCATCATTTTTTAGATTGTTATATCATTTTCAGATTTAAACTAGTTGAATCGATAAACGGGTTACACGTGTTATGCAGGTGTGGGTCAGGTTTGAGTTTTTTTGACACAATTAATAAATGGGTCATGTTTAGGTAGATGTTATACTAACCCGCCAAACCGCGAATCCGAATGTGTTAACCCAAACGAAACTCGATTGCCACCCCTAAATTTTATCTACACATAACATATGTACTCTTAACAGCCTTTAAAAAAAAGAAAATGGATCAAGGTTTTCCATTACATATTTTGGTTACTGATCATTTCAAGTTGAGTTTAAACATGATTAGATTATATTGAGATTTTTGTGAGGAAGAAAGAGAAGTGAGCCCTCTAATATGGTACTTTTACTATAATGAAATGCCCGTACTAGACCGAATTTTATTTTTTTGTTTTTTTTGAAAGCATACGACTTTATGCTCCTAAGGAGACAACCGTATGGTCTAGTAACAGATTTTGTGAAAAATCAACTTTATAGCATACGACTTTATGCTCAAAACCGTACAGCCTTATGGTCTTTCTGTCATAATTCATTTTTATAGCGTACAACCGTATGCTCATAAGCATATGGATTTACACTCCTACATCATGTGCTGTCCAAAAGTATTATCTTACTGAAAACATATTTTAACCCATATCGAAATGATATGAAATTTTGCAGAATTACTAAATATACATAAATAAGCATGTTTGCAACTTTACAAGCTTTAAACATATTTGGAAACGTTTTTTCGGAGTTGTACTAAACACTCCGTTAGAAACTATTATACATAACTAAGGCACAAGCTTGTTACATACACACATTAAACACTAGTATTTAAACCTGACATTGTTTGAAAACACAACTTAACTTCCTGGAAACATAAGGGCGTTAACAAGCTACTATCAAAGTGTAAGAATGAGAAGAAAAAAGAAAATAGGACAATAGCTGAGTCGCTTGTCACCTAGATATGCAAGTAAAACCGCTTCTCCGAAAATAGCACCTTGATTCTTTGCTTTACATACCTACATGAACATGGAAACTACAAACAATAAGTCTAAACGATTTAGTGAGTAAACGAGACTGAAATAAATAACTACAAGCAAAGGTAAACATTTTCTAAACGCCAACCCACCCATTTCTAAATGGGTCATAACATGTAAATTTCATACTAACGCTAAATCGCTAATTGTGCTAGTTAGATATTCAAATCCAACTTCGATTTGAATTTCTAACAATGAGATGATGTCTAATCATCTCAAGATACCACGGATAGTATGTTAACCCGCCCATTTTCTAAATGGGGCAAAATGAGCAATTATCCATACACTACTAGAATGGACTAACATAACATCAAATCTAATGTCTAAAGCGATTTTCAACTTAAAGATAATGTCTAATCATCTTGGAAACTATGCTCCAACATCATGACCCATCCGATATCTAAATGGGTTAAAATATGCAATTTACATACTAATCTTTTATATAATAAAACAAACCCTCAAGTGGGGACTTTAAAAAAAGATTATTTCCTTATTAGGTAATATATTAATTATTAATTTTTAATTTATAAATTTATAAATTCCTTTTGTTGATATACTACACAAGTAGAAGATAAATACAAAAAATATAGATAAGATGCAACTAACAATAGGATTAAATTTTTTAAATAATTATCTTTAATAATAAAAAACTATAATTAAAACTCATAAATCAAACAAAACAAAGATTAAATTATTTGTTTTTAAATAAATTATATATCATTAAAAAAACTTTAAGAAAAAACCCGCGCGTGCGCGTGCATTATAACTAGTAATAAATAAACTACTAATCATGTCTAATCCAATTTCAAATTGGATTTCTAACACAATGATCATGTATAATCGTCTCATAACCAACTAGACAATGTCTAATCGATACATATCATGTTGTGATATCTAATCACGTCATCCACAAAGGATGCTTAAAACGCACTATCCACCAAGGATAGTCGGATGTTGCGCTATTCATAGTTCATCCACAAAGGATGCTAAACTCATAAACATGGCTAATTTTCGGCTAAATCGAATTTGTAACATAACTATAATTACTCGGCTATCACGAAGTCTACATAACATGCTATATTTGGCTATGTCCGAATATTTGTAAACATAACATATTTCTGCTATTTCCGAAACTACATAACAAGACATGATTCGGCTATTTCGGAAGCTACATGTAAGCATACAAAAATCATGTTTAACTACAAAACATGAAACTAAACCCGTTACTTACCTTTATCCTTGGTTTAGGGTTCGGCTAGCTCCTCGCGAGCACCTAAACACATAACATAAACAAACTAATCAACACTTTAATGCTTATCTACTAAACACATAATTCTTCAACTTGCTTCATGAATCAATTCATCTAATTGTATGGAGTTCCTATGGCCTTGTGCCAAACATACCTATTTCTATTAAAACTAGTTTTAACATAATTCCTTCATATTAATCTTCTAACATCATATCTAATGATGATTTCAAAGCTAAATTCATATAACATCAATTTTAACATAAACCCTAATTCAACATAAACTTGATTTAGGGCAAGAAAAATACTAACCTTGGAATTGATATCTAACCCTCAAATGATGTTAAGGACACACCAAGATCACTGCAAACTTGCTTATAATTTCTCCCGATTGTTCTTGAGATAACCAAGAATTAGGACTAATTTTCCATCAATATATCTATGCCACGTTCCAAGTCACACGTGTAACTTGGAGACTAATTTTCTGTATATTATGAAGTGATTAAGCCTAAAGGACAATTTAGTAATTTCTGCCCCAAAAATATTATTTGCACCATAGTCTCTCTTATTAAATATTTTGCACCGTTAGTCTTTATTTCTTATAAAAACTAATGGGAAAACTTTACTAATTATTCTGAGGTCAATAAAATATTATTCTAACTAAGCTGTTAATTTTGGAGTGTTACATATAAAATCAAAATCCTAATATGATCTATCTTGTTAAAATTGAATTTGAGGGGACTTTGATCTCGATATGTTGGTTACTGAGAGTGGATGTTGTTTACATATGAGATGTAAAACGTGATTGGTGTCAGATTGGGATGGTTGTGTTGTTCGGTTTCTGTGTTGAATGATAAGGACCCAAAAGAATGATTAGGAATCAAGAGTTTGGGTAACACTCAAACAAACCATGTGGTATGTGTTTACTATGTGAAATAGTATGTAAGTGTATAGAGAATTCTGAAGTTTTTAGAGAGAGTCCCAAAGGTGAGAAATGTATTATATATATAGAGAGACATTTAAGGTTTAAGGATAAACCCCATAAGGATGATTAAACGGCCGTGAGACATGACACGTGTTGATCATCCAACGTATGGACAAGAATACATGTGGTAGCTCTTCCTTGGCTCGTACCAAGTCGTGCCCGTCTCCCCTATTCTTGCTGGTGTGTCTTCCATTGTCGTATGTCATATAGTACATCTTGGACGTTAGTGACAGTTTGGAGACAGTTGTCCCATGCGTGTCTATTTACATGGCCTAAGATGCTTTCCCAGGCTATGCGTTGTTACACCCGAAACTCGATAAGGTAATATTATATTATAGTAGGAATGACATAATATTATGTTAGGATGTAGTTTAAGAAAATGGTGAAGTTATAAGTTATCTATACTACATATAAAGAGAAAATGGTCAAACCTTGAAAAGTGAAATCTTGAAAGTCAAGGGTGAGAGAAAATGAATTGTGTAATTAATACTCTTATTAAAACACCCCATAACTTAAAAGTACAATAATTTATTCACATTGTACAACCAATTAAAAGCATATATATCAAATTAAAAACAATCAATTAAAACACCCCTTATTAAAAAGTACAATAAAATATTCACAATATACAATTTAAACAAACTACAACATAATATAAAATATAAAATAATTAAACACACTAATTAATGTTATTTTTAAAACACCCTAAAATGAAAAGTATATGTTATTATAAACATTATACAAATTAATAAAACACACAAAACTTCATACAAGCTAACAAGTTGATGCTGCATATAGTTTTGAAAACTGGACCGGACCAACGGGTTCAACTGGGAAAAACATATAGTTTTGAATACAAGGACTAATACACGACGGGTTCAATTATTAAAAGCATGACTCGGTTTAAATTGATCCGTTTTTCGTCCAGAACGGTTCAATCGGGTTTCAAACATTATGTTTAATCTCCAAATCTTCAAACTTTTATTAGAGGTGGCAAAACGGGCGGGCACGGGCACGGGGTAAAATGGCACGGGCTAAAACGAGCACGGGCTAAACGGACAAATTATAAATCGGGCCAAACGGGCACGGGCTAAAACGAGCAAATTATAATTCAACTATTAAAAACATTCCGAACAGTCCTAAAAACCCCTTTAATTCATCTTGTAAAAAAAATCCAGCATCTAAGTCTTAACTATATTTAATTATTTTTTCTGAAAAAAAAAGAAAGATAAAATCTGACTGCAAATTTGAGAAAATCTGATGGGACAAATGAATAAAAAGGCAACTAATTAAATATATCTATCAATTAATTAGATTATTAAATAATTATGCATAAAATAGTTAATAAATGAGATAAATTAAAATTAAAATCCCAAATCGCCGATTTCTTAGGAGGGGTACTGGAGAAAATCAAATGATTACGAAAATTCCAAATGGACCACAAAAGAGTACCCCCGACTCCCTCAATAAACGAACGAACCTTGGAGGCGACATGTAAGCCGTCTAACCAAACATACCACTTCTCAATATTGCCGCAAATAGAAATGTCCAAGTCCCACCATTTAGCGAAAAAGGACCACAAGTCTTTAGCCAAACTACAATTGAAGAACGTGTGATTCACCGTCTCTATGTCACCTTGACAGGAAGGACAGATAAGCGAGATGACATCTATACCACGCCTATCTAAGTTTACCCTAGACGGAAGCTTGTTAAGCTTCAACCTCCATAGAAAAACATTAACTTTAATGGGGAGCAGCCGATTCCAGCGATTAGTTGGATTTCTTATAGAAATTCCAAAGGCAAGATTAGTTGGGTAGGTTGGTTGTATAATCCTATTGCCACTATTATTTCTATGTAATCTTTTCTAGCTTTTGCTAGCTCTTAATAAAATCCGCCGTTAAAAAAAAAATTAAAATTAAAATAGTTGGAATGTTTTATAGTTACCAGTGACAAGTGAATTGGTCGGAAAAAAAAATGAGAGTAATTGCTTGGACGTTGAATTGTGTGATTCGAAAGTGCCCGGTTATATTAACACTATGTGCCCATTAGCCCATCTAATAATATCTGTTTTTATCTTTTGCTCGTAAGAGCCCATCAAATAAATGCAAGGGGGCAAAAAACGCCCCAAACTTTTAAAAAAGTGTCAAAAATTGCCCAAATATTACAAATTGGGCAAGATTTGCCACCCCTAAATTTTATTATTTTTCATTTATAACCTATAAACTTTCTTTTATCACTAAATGATCTGTCGCTTTAAAATCCCGTTGCTATGCACGGGTACTCGTCTAGTAGTGTAAAAGTGTAAAAGTAAAGAGAGTTTTGTGGCCAAATTATAAAGAATGGAACATGAAGGGCTAAACTTTTAAATAGGCCAAAATAATTTGATAATTATCATCTCCTGGTAGACTTATCCAGACTTCTCACGAGTGTGTTTGTTGGTGTCGGTTCCAGGAGAAGAAAAAGAGTGAGAAAAGTGAGTTGTCTTAGTTTAGTGTAAGGAGGTATGAAAACAAGTTAATAAGAGTTCCTGACCATACCCCTCAAAACAAGTAAGTATAATTGTGATGCTTAGAGTTAGGTTTTGAAATATGAATTTAGATAAGATTAAAGGTTGTTATTTTGTTATTAGTTTATTGATTTAGACACTAATTAGAGTTAATAACCTTATAGAAATCAAGAAGGGAACAAGAGGAGGATTTGTAATAATTTCAAGTAGAAACTTAAGTTGTGGAATTAAGGTAAGTACATGGTTATGAATTTGTTTTAGTTAATTATGTCACTTTTGTGATAATTACATGTTATAGTTTAAATTGGAGCATATTATAGATTACTTGAATCCATAGCTTGTTTATGTTTAATGTTATTAGCATTATTTGTATGCTGTGATTAAGGGATGTTTATATGTTATAGCTTTGCTCCCATATATAATTATATCCAATGTACTTACTAAGCATTCGCTTATGTTATAGTTTATGATGTTCTTGATCGATGCTGGAGAATCAAGTAAAGGTAAGGATAAAGTTTAAGTAGCCGTTTTAAAAGTCTTGTGCCTTAAAAGAAATTGGAGTAGAAGACCTATTTTTTGGACCATTGAAGTCAAAGTTGGAAGCCCTACGAGTCGTTTTGATATATGGTATAGTTTTCGTCAAAATGGGTCATTTGATGTTTATGGGTCTATGTCAAAGTCCATGGTGAATCAAGGAGTCTTAGTTATGTCAAGAATGTCTAAACTTAACTATGTTGGTTATGTTTATGTTTAAATGGGTGTTTGGCATATAGTTGTTTTTACCCATTAGACTTAGTTATGGGTCGAATTATGATAAAAGCTTCTTTTCATAGTTAAAGTGAATGTATATGAACCCGTATGTTTAGTTATGGCAAGTTGTGTTTCACGGATATGATGTTTATTGTCAGATTTTAATGTCTCAGACTCTCTGGTCTGGAAATACGTGAAAGTACGCCGCACTTTTTAATAAGTACACCGGTTTTCTGGAATCGCTTAGATGTATGCCGGTTTTAAATTAAAGCACGTCGGTCTTTTTATTATGGACGCTGGTCTTCGTGAAAAGTATAAAGTACGCCGGTTTTAAATTTAAGAGCGCCGGTTTTATTGTTGCTTTTGATCACAGAACAATGTCACTCTTCCACGATGTTTCGACGTTTTCACTTCCGGGTCGTTAAATATTGTCTTCTATAAAGTATTTTTAAGCCCTGTGAATGGTTTTAACTCACACTCATTAGGCTTACAAGTTTAAGTATTAAGTGTGTAAATTTTTCAAAGGGAAAAAATTATTGGTGTTCGTTTTTGGGTGTAACTATTTTTTTACTTATATTTTTAATTCTCTAACAGATAAATTTATTTAACGAAAAGGAAGCCAAAAAACAGGCAAGTACCAACAAAGAAAAGAAAGCACAATCAGGGATAAAAAAAAAAAAGCTAAGATCACATTAACACCTTTTTTTTTTTTTTTTTTTTTTTTTTTTTTTTTCCTGCGTAACTTGCCGTAGCCAAGATCTGTCATCTGGCTATCAATGTCATGCCGGGGCTTTGAAAGTGTTATGAATGGCTCCCTTGACTTGACTGTATCGTAATTAGTCCGTCTTGGACTTGGACATCATACTTTGATACGCTACCATCCAACACTGTATCCCTTGTGATCGGATAAAATGCTATTCGGGGGGGTAAAACTAAAATTCATTATGGTACTCCCGGCCTTCAAAACTCATATCTTGATACCTTCATCTATGTTATTTACTTAGAAAATCTCAATGGGTGTACCGCCATCTCACCGTCTCGAAAGCGCTAGCCTCCAAAGACAAGTGGCTGGCACTCGGAACGTATCATTGGCCGTAAAGCACCGCGTAGGCTACCGTAAGGAACCGCCAAATAACACGAAGATCCAAGCACGGAGCCTAAACTCCGAGTGAGTTATTTAACTTCGAGATATGAACGCTCCAGACGCTTTAATGGCAAACAGAATATCTCGTGGACCCTACCCGCAAAACGGTTGTCCATTACATGCATGATGGCAGACAACCGCACGTAGGCACGATCTCGGAGTCTATTCTCGGAGCCTTCCTATTGGCTGCAGAGAATATGCTCCCTCTCGACCAATCCAGTTGAGACATAAGGCAGCTATATATCCTTCCTAGGGTTTGCCTATAAATAGCCGACTCCTTCATCCATTTTGGGTATGTCATTTACTCCTTTTCTACTTTCTCTCTCTAAAATCATACTCATATCACACGGATGACTTACTCTCACACTAGATTTGGTTCACAGGGTCTACCCCTGCGATCTGTCTAACCCAAGTGTGTTATTTGTCTTATTGCAGATCCCAAGTAACGTGTAGAAGTAGTTAGCTTGCGTCTCCCGTAAGCTCTGATCCAGAAGGTGCAAATATTTGTACGATCAGCCTCATTATACACTATCTTTGTTGATCATTTCATCCATGTTCTTCTTCCGCATCTCATAACTCCAATCAAGCGCCATTGATTCCGGTTAGTAACAAAAAAGTTTTTTTTATTACTTTTTTTAACATATAAAATAATCATTCTTTTCACTTCTTTCTCCCTCAACTTCTTCTTTTCTCTCCTTCATCTTCAAACATCTACCTCCACCATATCTCCATAACTTCCATCCTCCAAAACCACCTAAAACATTCACTCTTTCTTTTAGCGACTACCACAACCGCCTATCCCCGAAACCCAAGAACCCCGTAAATTAAAAACCTATCTTAACGAAAGTGGTGGTGGTGGGTAAATGCTGTGATGATACCAAAACACGATGAAGTGGACCTTTTTTGAAACATTTGGAAACAAACCCTTTACTCTTGCCCTCATCACCTTCATCTTAAACTCTACTTTACTTACAATGTACCCGAAAAATATTTTGTTTATATAATAAACATGGTATCGTTACAATCTGGCTTGGAGGTCACAATAGTATTTGTATCATGTTACGCACAGTTATGTATTTCTAAAGGTGTGTTAATAGTGCAAAATGGACATAGCCATACTCAAAGTGAAAGTATTATGGACATCACGGTTGCATTTTTTATTCTTCCATATCTTTGAAAGAATTTTATTTTTATTTTTATTTATTTATTTATTTTTTAAAGCAGACTAAAAAGTATCTAAAGTCTTTTAATGCAAAAGAGAGTAAACTAGCTATGTATAAATAAACGAATCTCCGTGCAAAACGATGGTGTATAGCGCCAAATAATTATATTTGTGAACTTGTGTTTCTGGTTTGACCCTTGATGCAACCGTGTGGTTTTTGTTTGTGTCTAAAAAATAGATGTAACCGGTTGCAACTCTGTGACCCTAGATGAATACCCGCGCAAACCGTGTACTTTTTTTGTAAGTTCATAAATAACTGTGTGATTGGTTGCCATTTATAAAGATATTCTCCTTTGTTAGTGTGTTTAATTTTTTAAATTGATAGAAATGCAAAAGTTTATTTTTTATTTATTTTTTATTTTTTTATTTATTATTTTTAAGACCAAACTTGCCATATTTAAAAAGTAGTTTCATGTAAACTTGTTTTGTTAAATCACTAGGTGTCGTAACGTGGGACTCGGCATTATGCCGACTTGGCTCCCACGTTATTGACCTTACCACATTGAACCCAAGCCAATTTCAATGGCGTTGGGTGTTGCGTTAACACATCAACGGTTTCTAAGGGGTATATTATGTATTTAGATATTACTCAAAAATTAAGAACTTTTAAGTTTAAGAATACGTATATACATGCATTATAAGTAGTAAATATAAGTTGCCAGTAAACAATGTTAAAATTAATAAGTGTAAATATAGTACTCAAAATTTAAGAACTTTTAAGTTTAAGAATACGTATATACATGCATTATAAGTAGTAAATATAAGTTGCGAGTAAACAATGTTAAAATTAATAAGTGTAAATATAGTACTTAAAGCATAAGTAACCTAGTACATAAGAGAATTTTCAATGTTTTGCTATTATTCTCTATATATACTAAAAACGTTGATGCTTTACATTAAAAAAGAATTTCTTTATGGGCTTTGCATTAGGCTGCCTTTGATCTGTTGCTATGCACTTCACTGGGCCCAACTACTCTTTATTTATGAAATTTACATTCCACCACAAATTACCTTTTCTACATACAACAACTTAATAACAACGACAAATTATAAAACCAAAAAAACTATGAATTTCTAAAGAGTTAAAAATAAAAGCACCTAAAAAAAAAATTAAAAAATTTAAAAAAAAATTAACGTAAGATGACTTTAATCGACCTAATACGGTATACCAAAATCTACAAAAAATAATGCCAACAATCAAAACTATTTAGCCTCCTTATAGTAATATCTATTTTTTGCCTACCATTATGATAACAAAAAATTGCTCGGAAGCTGCATTTTAAAATCATATTAAAAACTCAGATAACGTGCCGCAAAAAAAAAAAGTTCGTGCAAACGTCTAACAATATAGAAGACTATTACTCACAATTAAAACCACCTAAAATAACCTAATTTAAGCGTATGATATTTTTATGTAATCATGAAAAAAAATTCTAAAAAAAAAAAAACCCGCCGCAACCATTACATTCCTTGTTGTGTTACCAAACCAGGTCAACAAAGTTTGCTTAAAAAAAAAAAAAAAAAAAAAAAAAAAAAAAAAAAAAAAAAAAGGGAATGAAGAGAGGTTTGTGTTATCATTGCATTAACAGCGGATATATCATTCCGCTTACAGCTCATTCAGTCTGTCTCGAGACATTGACGCGTACCACACCAATGTCAAATAGTCAAATTTGAGTGTACCAATACATTTTTTGAGTGTGCAGATCACCAATCCATTTGATATCGGCCATAAGAATTAGTACTGATAGATAATGGCTACTTTAATATAGAAGCAAAGTACAGAGAGAGTAGTAGAGATATTGAGTGGGTAGAGGTTACATTTTGGACTCTGTGACCTTTTTTTTTTTTTTTTTTTTTTATTCTTTTTTTTTNGGGATAAAGGGTGACAAGTTTCAAAATAGAGATGTCTGGTTACTTATTTTGACTTAGGGACTAAACTTGCAATCGTGTAAACCACAGGGACCATGTGTAGTTTTGTCAATAAAAATAAATAAAAAATAATAAAAATACAAATTTAGAATAGTAGTAATTTGCCTTTGCATTAAACATTTCATTCAATGATTTTCTAGTCTTTCCACAGGTAACTTTTCTCCTGTCCTAGTTAATGTGGAAAATTTTACGTCCAATAGAAATAGATAAATTATATGGAACTTCATGAACATGAACATTATTGTCATTAGAAAATTGCTCTTTAATCATGACTGAAAATTTAATTTTCCATTCATATCCATCTTAATTGCAAAAACTTCGGTAACTTCAACTTGAAAGACCATGAAAATACAAATAACGTTTATTATAGTGTTCTTTTATTTTTCCTACCTATATACGACCTTCCACTGACGACAAGAAAAAGTTATGTTTTAAGGTTTATCTCAACGATTAACAATAAGACTTCACTGTTGGTTTGTCCTTACAGGACATTAATGTTGTTGAGCCCCGTAATGACCATTGATTGAGTATCATATAAGCTACCTAATTAGAAAAAGTTGAAAAGCCATGAGATGAATTGCCAAACGCGTCGTATTAAACACCTAGGATGTAATGTGTAATGATCTCTCTTTTTATTTTGGATGTCCCGTTAGTTTGGACGTTAACTCCTAAACGTTTGAGGGCAATTGTGTCTTTTCAGATTATATTTAATATAAAACTCACCCAACCCCATTGACCTATTATTTCCCTCCCATTTCACACACAGTTACCCAAAAAAAACCCCAAATCCCAAAAACCCGATCATATGTAACCCTAAAATAAAAATCAAAAAATTGGTTAACTATTTTAAATCAATCATGACGCAAGGTTGGAGAATACGACAGAAGCATGAGGGAAATGCACCTTTGAAAGCATACGGTAAAACCACTACTTCATCTACCTTTTTTGTATTTGATTTTTCAGGTTACTGTGTTAATCAATGGTGTTTTGGTTGACATTACATTCAATACAGTGTGGTAATTATGTTTTTCTTATTGCATTGTTCAGATGGACACCCTACCATGTTTTCAATGAAAATTCATCATGCTGGAAAGTTTAAAGACTATGAAGAAAGGAGGTATGTTAATGGTTTAGTAAAGGTGGTGGATGGATTTGATATGGATAAGTTTTCAGTCCTAGATTTGAATGATGTAATGGAGGCATTAGGTTATGTTAATGAAGAAGAACCTATTTACTATCATTATTTGATTCCTGGGACTGATTTAGAAATAGGACTAAGAGCTCTAGGAAATGACATAGATGTACAGGGTTTGGCTAAGTATATCAAGGATGATAAGATGATTGATATCTACTGTGAGCATGAGACATCAAAACTGCTACTTTATTTGATCCCCCCAGTTAAAAGTAGTGTAGTGATTGAAGAGTTACCTTGTGACAATCCCACTCCCACTCCCACCCCATCCAAGAAAAGGCCCCCACCCCAAAAGAAGTTGTTGTTAGAATACCATAAACCATCAAGCTCAGACACTCATACTCCCACTCTCACCAATGCTAATACCACTGATACTCCAACTCCCACCATACCCAATGTTAATACCACTGAGACCGTGGAAGATATTGTTCATGAACTCATGAACAATGACTATGTATTTGATCCCTTTGATGGTGAAGTTAGTGTTCCTGTGAATGAAGGCCCAAGTGATCCAGTTAATGATAGGGATAATGAACCTATAGAAAAATTAGTTGAGCATGATGAAAGTGGAGAAACAGAGGATGATAGTGACTCAGATGAGGGGGACTCAGATGATAGTGATTACTTTGTTGATGAAGAGGATGTTGTTGAAGAAATTAATGTTGATATGCATGATTGGCATTTCAATATAGATGCAGATGTTGAGTGGGTTAGACAGACAGACAGAGAAGATGAGAATGAGGATGCACCAACAACAGAAGATGCAGAAGATGTTGAGGAGGTAGATAATGAAAACCTTGATAGTGGTTCAGATGGGGATGAAAATGAACTTGAAAAGATTAGGAGGAGGAAGCTTAGAGAATTAGAAAAGGCAAATAAGAATGCAGACAACATTAAGCATAAGCATTTTTTCTTTTTTGGTCAAAAGTTTTCTAGTGCTGATGAAGTGAAAGAGAGAGTAAGACTGCATTCAATTGAAACAAGGAGAAAGTTGCAGTTGTTAAAGAATGATAAGATTAGGGTCAGGGCAAAGTGTATGGGAAGAATTCCAGTGTTTACAAGTGATAAACATGGGCCTAGCCAGCCAGCAAATGATGCAACAACAAAGAAAAAAGTAAAGGGAAAAGGTAAAAAAGGAGTTGGGCCTAGTGATCCAGTTGAGCCCACTAAGAAAGGTATTAGTTTAGGTGGCAGAGGCAGGCCCAAACCATTAGCAGAAGATGAGTGCCCATGGGTCTTACTAGTTTCTAAGATTAGGAATACAGAGACTTGGGAAGTTAGAACATATGAGCCCGAACACAAGTGCCTACAATCCAGAGACATAAAGGCTTGTACTTCTTCATTCATGGCCCAGGGTATCATTGACCAAATAGAGAAAAACCCTGATGTTCCAATTAGGGCACTTCAAGACCAGTTGCAGAAACAATATGAGGTTGGTGTGTCTAAAATGAAAGCTTTTAGGGCTAAATCTACTGCACTGCATCAAGTAAAGGGTGATTACAGGGAACAATACTCCATGTTGAGAGATTACTGTTTAGAGTTGAGAAGGGCAAATCCAGATACAACTATAAGGATAGAAGTTGAGAGAGATACAGACCCTAACCTAGAAACAAGAGTTTTTAAAAGGATCTACATATGTTTAGGTCCATTGAAGAGAGGTTTTAAAGAATGTGGAAGGGATTTGTTAGGACTTGATGGTGCATTTATGAAGGGTCCATACCCTGGGCAGCTTTTGACAGCAGTTGGATTGGATAGCAACAATGGCATATATCCAGTGGCATATGCAATTGTGGAGAAAGAAACAACCAATTCATGGACTTGGTTTTTGGAGTGTCTTGGTGATGATCTAGATCTGGGCAGGGAATCTCATTACACTTTTATAAGTGATAGACAGAAGGTAAACATTTGACTTTTTATTATAACTATGGTCCCTAACTATGTAATGTAAATGCTCATTTAATAGGACCTAACATTTGTCTACTTCAAACAGGGTATCATACCTGCACTGGCTAAGGTATTTCCTAGTGCTGAGCACAGGTTTTGCCTTAGACATATACATGAAAATATGAAGCATAGTTGGAATGGACAAGCATATAAAGATCACCTCTGGAGATGTGCCACTGCAACTACAGTACCTTATTTTGAGGCTGCAATGGAGGAGTTGAGAAAGTTCAACAGTGAAGCATTTGATTGGTTAGCTAAAATTCCAGCTCATTCTTGGTCCAGATCCCATTTTACAGGTAATGATTGTTGCATGTTTATTAAGTTAATCATGAGTGTAATTGCATAGTTGTGGAAGTAGACACTCATACCTTAATAATCATGCTAACAGGTAGGGCTAAACCTGATATATTGTTGAACAATTTGTGTGAGGTGTTCAATGGGAAAATATTGGATGCTAGGGATGCACCTATAATCAGTGCCTTAGAATACATTAGACAGTATTTGAGGAAGAGGATTGTAAATGTTCTAGGAGTGATAGCTAAATCTGAAGGCCCACTCACCCCCACTGCCACTAGACTATTGAAAGCTAACATGGATAGAGCAAATAATTACACAGTTGCTTGGAATGGGGGGGATGAATATGAGGTCAAAGGAGCATATGTGGTGAATGTGGCAAATATGGATTGCACTTGTAGGAGATGGGAATTAACAGGCATCCCTTGTGCACATGCTGTGGCAACCAACTACAATATGTCACTTAATGGGATTAATGTAGGTATACCAGAAGAATGGGTGCATAAATGTTACTGGTTAGACACCTGGAAAAAGGCATACAGTCACAAGATTGGTAGTATAAATGGCAAGATCATGTGGAAGAAATCCCAAATACCTTCAAAAATCACTCCACCTAAACATCATATCCCAGTGGGCAGATCAAAAAAGAGTAGAAGGAAAACAAAAGAAGAAAAGTCAATGGTTAAGGATGGAAAACTGTCCAGGGCATTTAAAACTGTAACATGCAACAAGTGTGGAAACATGGGTCACAACAGAAGATCTTGTAAAGGTCAAACAATGAATCAACCAGTTGGGTCATCTACACAAGCTGGTTCAACTTCACAACCATCTACACAGGCTGCAGGTCCAAGTTCACAAGCTAAGAAAAGGTCCTCATCTACAAAGGATGGTGATGCCCCTGCCCCAAAGAAAAAGAAAGTTGCTGATGGAAGTGGAACACAGAAGACAAAGCAAAGTGCAGGATCACAGAAGAAATCTCAAAGTGCAGCTACAAAGAAGAAGAAGAAAGTTGCAGGTTGATTTATTTGTGTACTTGCCCAAATCAATATCATGTATTTGACAATACTTATGCTTTTGATTTCATGACATGTAATGCATGCAGTATTGCAGTATAGCAATATCTGTATATGACATTATAGCTTTTGGTTTCATGGTATGTAATCCTAGAATTGCAGTATTACTTATGATTAGTAATGTTTAAGTTTGACTTTTACTAGTCAAACCTAGTTTTCTATAATCACTTGTCTTTGTTTGATTCTGTCAGTGTTTACTAATGGTTAAGTTTGACTGGTAGTAGTCAAACTTGTTTGATATAAAGATCACATTTCACTTGTAGCATTCACTTGTACCATTCACTTGTAGCATTCACTTTTATCATTCACTTGTAGTCAAACTAGTCTGCAATATGCACTCACTTTTTGTATTCACTTTTAGCACAATTGCACACAATTGCAGTATGACTTTTACAGTCTACTTTTTGTATTCACTTTTAGCACAACAGAACACACAAAGATGTACATTACCACAATACTAATCTTCTTCATTCATTAACCCAAAATACATCTTACAACCAACAACACTTGTCCTTTACATATCAACTTAGGCCAAGATGTACATTACCACAATACTTATAAAACCTAACCAACTAAGAATCAGATACATCTTCATCTTTCTAACTTGTCTGGTCAATTCTTGAATGGCATTTTCATGCCTGTTCCTTGCCCTTAATAAGCCAGGGATAATTTGAACAGCACGCTCACACATTGGAGGATCAACCCAATCAATCCAACCACACCGTGATCTCTGTACAAACAAAAAGAAGATAAATAAGTTTTTTGGGTTTAGATTAAACCCTATAATCGGATTTTATATCTTACCTCAATGGGGCAACTGTAAAAACGCCGACCTGGATGAGCATCTGTCCAAGAAGTTTTCACTATGCATACTCGACCACACCTACACCAAACCATGATTGGAAAAGAGTTTTTTTTTTTGTGTTTTAGGGTTTTTAATTTGGGGCTGCGTGTGTATTTTAGGGTTTTGATTATAAAAGGGGTGAAATGGGGTGGGGTGTTATAAAAGGGGTGAAAGGGGTGAGTTTTATATTAAATATAATCTGAAAAGACACAATTGCCCTCAAACGTTTAGGAGTTAACGTCCAAACTAACGGGACACCCAAAATAGGGACTAAAAGGGTGACAAGTTTCAAAAATAGGGATGTCTGGTGTACTTATTTTGACTTAGGGACTAAACTTGCAATCCGTGTAAACCACANTTATATTAAATATAATCTGAAAAGACACAATTGCCCTCAAACGTTTAGGAGTTAACGTCCAAACTAACGGGACACCCAAAATAGGGACTAAAAGGGTGACAAGTTTCAAAAATAGGGATGTCTGGTGTACTTATTTTGACTTAGGGACTAAACTTGCAATCCGTGTAAACCACAGGGACCATCCGTGTAATTTTGTCTAAGATCTTTTGTTGATTTATTATTAATATTGACTTAAAACCAGATCGGCTCGACTTGTTGACAAGTTTTTAAAAATGATATAGGATTTGTATCTAGTTTCGAGTTGGATGTGTGAAAATTTTCGGGTAGTGTATCAAGTTACCAATCTAACTAAGTGAGGTTGTTTAGAAAAATAATGCAATGTTGGGCTGTTTTCGTCTCAGTCTTTTGACTACTGCTTAAACGTATCTTTTGGCTTAACAACAACGTTCGCTTGATGTGCAAAAGGGATAATAATCAGTGAACCACACAAGTTCGGACAAGTATTCAGAGGTGTTTTTTTTGTTTTTGTTTTTTGTTTTTTTTTTTTTTTTTTCCTATAACTGGAGTCGAGAATGGGGCTAAAGTATATAGATGCGGGCTTTNGGCTATAACTTGGGTTATTCCTCCTTAACGTGATGGAGCACGTTATCATTGGGGCTGCTCTAAGAAAAACAAATTCATTAGCATTACAAATATTATCAACACTAAAGTAGCTAGCTGAACACTTAAACCATTTAAAAAGTTTATTAATTTGTTGAAACACGTCGTTTACAATAATTGCGAATTCAAGTATTCGTTGAAATGATTTATGCAAGTTGGCCACCTGAGTTCCTTATAGAGCTTGGGGAGGGGTTTTACCCGGGTTTGAATCTCGGAAGTGACAAAGAAAATCCGGATTTTCCACTTAGTGCGAAGCCGTGAGTTCTAGGGGTTTCCTTTCATGGGTCTCTCCTAGTGGTTCGGGTCCCGAGGCCTGCTCATTTGGATGGTTTAACTCAATGGTCGGATTTCAAATGTGCTGCCGTTCTAAAAAAATGATTTACGCATTTTGTTTGCTATTAGGTACATAAATGTGTATTGGGTAGAAATTTGTTTGGTTTTTTGTGATTAGTTTGTTATTGCACAGGCAACGTTTTCTTTTAAAAACCGCAAACTATATCAAAATATTTATACCACAAATCATCTCACGATCATAAACATGACTTGAATCCACAACCAGTTGATATTACATGGTGATCTTATTACTGTTATTAATATAATATAGAAACAGAAGTTTACAAAGTGAGAGTGAGATTGGTATTACAAGGTATTATATATGTATTAGATCTGTTGAACACTCGTAAAAGAAGAGAAGAAATGTTTGTGAAATGAGTTAGTTGGTTAATACAGCTTAAACAAAACAGAAGAAAATAGTGAATAAAGATAATGATATCAAAATGAAAACACTACTTAAATTTAAATATCGCATACGTATACATTAGGGGAAACAGATAATAAATAAGTTTATTAGTTTTAGACTAAGTATTAACTAAGATAAATTTACTAGTCGTTAAAAAATCAACAAATTACGTTATAAATATTTTGATAAATCCATTTTAAGCTATAGACATATTCATAATTCATAAACGCATGAATCTCTATATATTAATATTTTCATAGAACCTCCTTAAAATATGTTGGGTTTTATAAATCTTATGATTAATTTGTTACGATGATAGAGTTGTGTTTTTTGTTTTATGTATTTTGAAACAGATAAAATTGACGTGATTTTTCATAACAAATGTTGATAACGTTGAAGATAATAAACACATATACGTGGAAGAGGCAATCCGTTCTTTGCTAAGGATAGTAAATGATGTCGTAAACTCATACGAGCACCAAATTTTTTATGTTAACGTTGTCTATATGAAATTTGATAAATTTGAACCAATCAAATTAAACATACCAAATAGTTTAGGCAGGTTCAATGAAGGCAATCCAATCGTATGCAACTTGATTATTACTCTCTCTTCTAAAATAGTTATTATGTTTTGATTTTTTGAAATATTTATTTTTTGTTATGAATAATTATATGTGGATGTACATATAACCCATAATAGGCCAACGACCCATGTTAGCTATTAGGGTTTTGCCCTAATGTTTGTCTATATATATACTATTTGTAAATCTCCTAGTTAATAATCAAGAATAATATTCATTCCCTCAATTATTGTTCACAACACGTTATTAGCACGCTCTAAAGGTTATTTTCAATCTTTTTCCTTGTCAAAAGGTAAATCTGGAACCCCGCTTTTTCGTAATTTATTTAATCTTTGATTCAAAGTCACATGTAACTATAAATAGTTTGCTATGCGGTAATGTGCGTATGACGATTACGATTTTATAATACGTGATGATTTTTCAATTCAAGGAAGAAAATATTTTCAATTCAGTGAGGATATAACGTTTCATATTTTATTGTTCACTCGTATAGATATTAATTCTCTATTCTACAATATCATGTTACCAAATGTTTTGACAAATCGGCGACAAATATGGCTAAGTTTTATTCCAAAAGCTAATTTAATTTGATTGTTCAAAAACACTTTTCAGGGTTTACTGTTCAAATCGTTATGGACAATATTGTTCAAAATAAAATAAAGTGTTGATATCGTCTAAATTATTGTGTGTTTTTCTTTGTTTTTTCGTTTAAAGATTACCGATGTTACTAAGTTGTAGTATTGCATGATTATTGTGTGCTTATGAGTTGAACGTCATCTAGTTTATGTATTTATTATTAGTACGCAAAAACGTTAATACTTGTCTTATATGAGTTACGTGTCATACTTCAATCGTAATATCAGTTATATTATATTTGTTATCTAGTTAGATTTGTTATTGTTTGGAGTCCATATTTTGTTATTGTTTGGAGTCCATATAATATCATTATATCAGTTATATTATATTGTTTGTCATACTTCAAACTTTGGGCAATGGAGAAGATTTATTACGTTTTTGCAAGAAGTTATTAAATCACATATTTAGCTTAGTTACTTGCTACAATTATATCAGTAATTTAATCTATGATGCAATTATCATTATAAGTTATTTGTCAATAAAATAATAATAATAATAATAAATATTAGCATTATAGTAGATCGACTTGATTGAGAAGGAGGGAGTATGTGTTAGTAGTCATGATTTCTTGTCTGATAAATTAAGTCTTATATTAGATATTAAGTGACGGGACCAATGGTATTACAAAGTAATATGTTATTGATTGCTTAGTTAAACTTTGAGTTAAAATATTTGATCTTGATTTAATACAATGCATGGTTTTATGCATGCTCTAAAAGTGTTTTTTTTTTTTTTTTTTTTTTTTTTTTTTTTTTTTTTTTTTTTTTCGATTATCACTGGTATGTCTTCGCCCCTTTTCTTAATCGTCTTCTAGAAAAGCTTCTTAGTATTATCTAATATCCTGAATTAAGATTAGAATATTTTAAGCTATACAAGTGGCCGGGATCGATAATTCGTAATATATAATTTATCTGCTCAACTAGCTTGTATACTTCAAGTGTAAAATAATGTATCATATAACAGATGATACTATACATATATATATGCTTTCAGCGATAAAAATTTATTTCTTGGAGGAAAAGCTTATATTAAACATGGTTAACAATCAATATCTATAAATCTCATGTATGATTGGACAAATCACTGCCAATTATATATTGGTTATATATTTGTTTGTCGATTGAATGTTTACTTTTTACTAGTATATTCTTACTTTTATCTTTCTTTTAGATTGTTTGATGTTGTAAGATATTAATCGAAAAAGTTACAGGCATGGTTGATCATTAGGATACAATATTATGATTAGTATTATTATTTTGACGGTAATTATATGTTTCAACTTGATATCTATGTTCGTGACATATATTTAGTGTGTTCCATTACCGATTCAATATCAGTGGATCAACCCAAACTTCTTTTCACGATTTTAGTCCTCACGATATAGATATACGATTTGCCTTATGTCTGTAAAATGCTAGAAGTTTATGGTTTTGGCACTACTAGATAGTGGACACAATTATACTTTGCTTTGCGATGCTAGAGTGTATACCTATAAGAATAATTGATCTCATGCGATTCTATGTCACATAATGCCTATCTAGATTGAAAACTGCTATCAGATTATTGTTTATTTGGTTGTTTTTGTGCAAATCAGTGCTCCCATTACTAAGGTGCTTTTATGAAAAAAGGATTATAGTTCTTGAGTAAGCAAGGATTATGGCCATATTGTGAAAATTATCATATATTTTTGTCATATGATAGATTATGACCAGGTTTAGCTGACAATAAAAGATATACTTATGCATTTGACCAATGAGCTAAACACATTACTTAATTGTAATTAGTTTATGTGGAGTCTTGAATAAATGATAAGATGCAAGGAGCGATACTATTGTGAAGCTTGCTAAAGAATAATGAAGATATTGAATATAAAAATGAGATTGAGTTTGCCATATATGTGTGACTTGTTTTCATGTGATAATATTTGCTTCTAAGGCATTTGATGTTAATTAGTGGCATGTATTTTGCAAATTATGCACGTTCACTAGCATACAAATATGTTTAGTATTTGATAATGCTATAGGCTAATGTGTATATACTATTAAATTGTGTGAAGACATGAAAGAATTAATTGGAGAAATGTGGGCTCTTCATATTATTCGATTTTTATATAAGATGGTGCAATTGAAGCACTTGTGGTCATAAAGTATAAGTTTATGAGCCAAAATTATTTACTGACATTACCGGTAGGACCATCCCGGTTTAGTGATGATGCGAATGTATAGAAGAATGATGTGTTTCTTCCAAGATAAATTTGATTGTTCTCATTGGAAGTTAATTGCTTATTTATAACCACCAAATTAAAGTAAGGATTTTTTTCTATAAAGTTTTGGGAATAACATAAAGGGGATGTATGTAGTCTTATACATCCGCCATGCGGATCATTTTGAGTTTTAAAATCGATGCATCGTCAAAATGATTATTAAATACGCAACTTAAAGTGAGCGTGATTAGTGGCTCGGCTTGTAAAATGCGAGCACGGTTTTTCAAATTATATTCTTGAGAATGGCGGTGAATACTTCTAAGTATTGAGCGATTATTGGAATAAGTGTTGAACATAAAAGTAGCCCATGTTCATACGCGACTTGCTTTTGTTGAAACGTTACAAACGTCTTCAGTTGATTGCAAAGCCAATAATATTGTGAGAACAAAACTTTTAGTTTATGGGGCATGTTATGACATATGAATCGCATCTTGCTAATAATTTATAATGACTCCTTCCCGTTAGAATGGTTTTGGTCACAAACCATATTTCCCATGTGAGATTTTGTAATTGTGTGATATATAGTAAATCTACCACAACACACACAAAATGGGATGTTTAAATTGATAATTCATTCAGGGGAGAGAATGAGCAGTGAGAAATTTGGAATGAATTATGATATAAATATTGATCCTCATACTAATGAATATGAACTTAAAGTTCAAGGGACAAATGACATTCCATATCTAGTAAATGCCAGACATGTTTAGTGACCTAAAGAAAATATCACGCTGCTGTTGCTCCAATTACAATGTATGTCCCAGTAGTAAAATCAATGAATGGTAGTAAGTCTATGGCACGGCTGCAGCGTGATAGACAAATCGATTCCAAATAAAATCCTCGAATGGTTAGATAAAATGGAGCAAGAAAATGAAGATGATCCAATCGAGGTAATAAGACCCCATAATAGTCAAGAGAAACTAAACATGAAGGTTATTGAAAAACCTCGGGTACATGAAAACTATGAGATCTCAATAAATGATATAATGCAATGTCTAGTAAAGTGTGGAATCGAAAAGTAACGAATCAACGTCGATATGGTTATGATTATTTAAATAAATAAGATAACGCTATAATCATGATGAGGATCATGAAAGCATACCTGTAGGAAGTGCAGATGTATAAATGAATGGCCAAAAGAAGTAAAGACGCAAAGAGCTAATAAAAGATTAAAGTCTCTGTGATGAGACATGGTTACTGGGACTTGAAGTCCGTACATATGAATTAATGGATATGTACTGGTCTTTATGAGAAAATGAAATGAAATTATGCGTAAGGTACAAGTGATGGCACATGTATATTTTCTCAAAGACTTGTATATGATCATGGAAATACATGTTCACATATGGTGGATCCAATAATGTAGTTAAATATTGTATAAGTCTGGCAATATAAGAAATAAGTATGCGTCTAACATAATAATACAAGAGCTCGCTTGATGTTGAGATTCTTTAAGGAATATAGAATGCATAAATCACGTGTAATGATTAAAATTCTCGAGAATATAAATTGATCAAATTGAACAAATCAATGAAATGGAATAATGTAAATGTTTCGATATCTTTAAGGTACAAGAAATGTGAGTTTATATTTTACTAATCCATCAAAACAAGTTTAGTTGGTTTCACTAATGCAGGATATATGTCTGGTCCTAACAATGGTCGGTCTTAAAGTGGATACATACTCACGAGTGACGGTAGTGAAATTTCATGGAGTTCGGCAAAGAAAACAACGCGGATAGTTCATCCAACCATTTAAAAATTCTTGGAAGGAGGCACCAACAGTTTTGCATGAAGAGAATGTAGCATGCATTGCTTAATTCAAGGAAGGTTACA
This sequence comes from Artemisia annua, assembly GCA_014162995.1. Classification (NCBI taxonomy): domain Eukaryota; kingdom Viridiplantae; phylum Streptophyta; class Magnoliopsida; order Asterales; family Asteraceae; genus Artemisia; species Artemisia annua. The sequence continues at coordinate 107,638 of LBNU01012849.1, read as the reverse complement.
TCAAAGGTGTCAAGACAAAACATATTTTGCCAAAGTTCTTTTCCAATCATGACTTACAAAAGAATGGTGATATTATTGTTCAACAAGTTCATTCAAGTGACAATTTGGCGGATGTATTTACCAAGGCGCTTCTACCTCAACATTTAGGACATTGAACCACAACATTGGAATGCACCTACTCAAAGAGCTCAAGTGATGCAGTTATCAGAGAGAGATATTACGCGTTGCACTCTTTTTCCCTTAGTCATGGTTTTGTCCCATTGGGTTTTCCTGACAAGGTTTTTAATTAGGCAGCATTTTCTAAGCGTATTAACAATATGGACATCAAAGAGGGAGTGTTACGAATAATTATATGTGGATGTCCATATAGCCCATAATAGGCCCACGTCACATGTTAGCTATTAGGGTTTTGCCCTAATGTTTGTCTATATATATAATCTTTGTAAATCTCCTAATTAATAATCAATTGAAGAATAATATTCATTCCCTCAATTATTGTTCACAACATTTTTAACTTTGACTTTAAGTATTTTTGTTTTTCTTGTTTAATACTTGATGAAAATTATATTAATGAAAATATATTTAAAGTCTAATTCATTTATATATTTTGAATCAAATATTATATAACAAAAAACAATAGTTAAAGTAAAAGTCAAAAAGGTAAAACTTAAAAAAATCAAAACAAGAAAATTATTTTAGAAAAAAAGAGTATCTCATAATAGGTTTCTGTAATGCAATGCACATTGTTGGTTTACGGAAGCAAAGACCAATGGTTGTTTATTGGCACATCTCCATCATAACATAAAAGCTCACATTTCTCGAATTACCTTAAAGAAAAAATCGTCGGTCCATCCATCGTTTCAAAGATGCGATACTCTATTAAATAAGAGACAACAAAGGCAACCACATACGTCATGAGATCTTACTACTAGACCAATGCACATTGTTGGTTTACGGAAGCAAAGACCAATGGTTGTTTATAGGCACATCTCCATCATAACATAAAAGCTCACATTTCTCATATTACCTTAAAAAAAAACGTCGGTCCATCCATCGTTTTAAAGATGCGATACTCTATTAAATAAGAGACAACAAACGCAACCACATACGTCATGAGATCTTACTACTGACATGACTCGATATGAAGGTACAACACTTGTATAGCACAGATATTTAACAATCACACTTGAATTAATGGGGTCAGTAGTAATTGCGTCTCTAGACTCATCGATACAACTCATACATAGTTATTAAGAGACGTACTAATTGTCCTCTCGAATTTGGTCCAGGCATGAAAAAACTTAAATGTTTTTCTTTTAGTTTTATCATTTTTATAAAATAAAAGTTATATATACTTCCATAGCAAATGAGGAGTCTAAATTCCACAACACAAATAATTAAACACACGCAAAACTCCACGCCATGCTAAAAGCTCCACTTCATATAAGCAAACCCTCACCCAGAAGATGGTTCAATCGGATATACGCACTCGTTTACGCAATCGCCATTGTCGCACTCATTTATCGACATTGTTGTAACCTTCTTTACGTTCCTACGTTATCCACCGTTATCCTTTTAACAGCTGATCTCGTGTTAGCTTTTTTATGGGCAACATGGCAAGCTTTCTTTATTAATCCAATTCACCATCAACTTTTCCTAGAGAACTTGCCACAAGTGGCTAAGGAAAGTGAGTACCCTGGACTCGATGTTTTTGTTTGCACCGCGGATCCGTTTAAGGAGCCACCAGTTGGGGTTGTTAACACTGTTTTGTCCGTGTTGGCTTATGATTACCCGACTGAGAAACTGTCGGTATACGTGTCCGATGACGGTGGGTCGCAGCTAACATTATTTGCGTTCATGGAGTGTGCTAAGTTTGCTAGTCATTGGTTGCCGTATTGTAGGAAGTATAATATAATGGATAGGTCTCCTGAAGTTTATTTTGCAAATGATGCATCTTTGTTTCCGGAAACAAAAGAAATTCAGGTGCGCTCTAAATCCTAACTTTTTTTTTTTTTTTTTTTTTTTTTTTTTTTTTTTTTTTTTTT
>LBNU01012849.1:85680-103598 GCA_014162995.1 Artemisia annua | reverse complement strand
AAAAAAAAAAAAAAAAAAAAAAAAAAAAAAAAAAAAAAAAAAAAAAAAAAAAGTCTAGCGTGAAAGGAAAGAAAAAAAAAGGAAAGAATGAAAAAAAAAAATGAATAATTAAAAAGACATGGAAAAAGGAAGAAGAAAAAACATGGACTTAGGTTTTTAGGGTTTAATCTTAGGTTAATCCCCACCATTAAATTTAAATAGATGGATGGTGGGGATTTGTCCCTTGGTATGCACCAAAATAAGAGTATGCATTTGAATTTTCCTCATAATAGCAACATATTTTCTAGGTGAACTTTTTAACTTGTGAGTTGTGATGATAAATGTAATTAGGTCTGTAATATAAATTAGATGTACTTACTTTTATTTTAAGGAACTAAGGTTTTTTAGGTTTTTTAGGTTTTTTATTTTTTATTATTATTATTTTTTTTGTTAACCGTGATTTCCGACATTTTGGTCGACTAATCCACGGGGTTTGAACTCACCGCCACACAGACTCAATCCAGGTAAAGCCCTCCCTTTTCAAAAGGTTGGCGTGACCACTTAAAATTGTTTGCACCTAACAGGAATTGAACTTGAGACCTCACACATTTTAGAGTGATAGTCACAAGCCCTTTTACAACTAGGCCACCCTCATAAGTCACAAGCCCTTTTACCACTAGGAACTACTTAGGTTATTTTCATGTACCAACACTGAATTTTAAAATTACCACCATGAGCAAATTAATTTGATAATTAAATTCTTCTACTTTGCTAAATATTGCTAGTTAACTAAAGTTCTTCTGTTTTTGTTGCTTAGTTATTACTATAATTATCTAGCATGTTTCAAAAGCTAATAAATTTATTAATTAATGAGTCTAGAACAGAAACAACTCTACTTGTCAAATCGGAGTATTTCGAGAACTAAATTGTTTATCACTAGTAAAAATTGATAACATGGTATAACATGTGTTGGTGACTTTTGTATTATGTTATTGTATGAGTTATATGGGTGCAGTAACATGAGTGAGACTGTGAGATATTTAATGGGTAAATTTCCCTCCAGGATCCCTTTAGAACACTAGTACACTACCCTTCCTTTGCGTGAAAGGGACAGTTTTTTCCTTTGTCAACTCTAGTGTTTTCATTTGTTAATATCACTTAGGAAGTTCGAGTTACGCGCATCATAAGTATTTGCAGAGTATGTTGGATTGTTTACTTTTCAGAAAAACTAGTACACCGTAACAAAGAAAAAAAAAAAAGTAGCAGGTTAGTAGCCAGACATGCTTCGACTCCAAAACACCCACGGAAAGACAATATCGGAGACGACATCATAATCTGTTCACACGCTTGGATTTCTAAAAGGATTAGAAGAAAGTAATCTGGTTTGATTGGATTGCATTATTAATTTTAAATCCACTTAAACCGTTATTCTTTTGTATCTTTTCTAGTTCCTTGATAGCGACAATCCAAAAAAATATAATTTATCCGATTCACATCCGGGGATCCTAAATTCCTAATGAAGTACAATATACCAATTGTCTCGTTTATTTTGTGGAGAGCAGGTAATGTATGAAGAAATGAAAGCGACTATTGAAGGTGTGGTAAACCAAGGATCTATCAGTGTTGACCAACTCATTGATGATCGTATGGTTAAAGCATTCAGCAAATGGACCCCTGACTTTACAAGTCATCAACATCCTACGGTTGTCGAGGTATTTAGTTTCTATATTGAAACAAAAAATAAAAAATATCTTTACTGAAAAAAAAGTTTATGACATTAAGCACTTACAAGTTACAAATAGGTTCTTCTCTCTAAATTCTAAAATCATACTCATATCACATGAATGACTTACTCTCACACCAGATTCGGTTGGCAGGGTCTACCCCTACGATCCGTCTAACCCAAGTGTGTTATTTGTCTTATTGCAGATCCCAAGTAACGTGTAGAAGTAGTTAGCTTGCGTCTCCCGCAAGCTCTGATCCGTAAGGTGCAAATATTTGTAAGATTAGCCTCATTATACACCATCTTTGTTGATCATTTCATCCATGTTCATCTTCCACATCTCATAACTCCAATCAAGCACCATTGATTTCGGTTAGAAACAAAAAAGATTTTTTTTATTGCTTTTTTAAACATATAAAATAATCATTCTTTTCGCTTCTTTCTCCCTCAACTTCTTTTTTTCTCTCCTTCATCTTCAAGCATCCACCTCCACCATATATCCGTAACTTCCATCCTCCAAAACCACCAAAAACATTCACTCTTTCTTTCAGCGACCACCACAACCGCCTATCTCCAAAACCCAAGAACCCCGTAAATTAAAAACCTATCTTAACGAAAGTGGTGGTGGTGGGTAAATGCTATGATGATACCAAAACACGATGAAGTGACCTTTTTTGAAACATTTGGAAACAAACCCTTTACTCTTGCCCTCATCGCCTTCATCTTAAACTCTACTTTACTTAGAATGTACCCGAAAAATATTTTGTTTATATAATAAACATGGTATCGTTACAATCTGGCGTGGAGGTCACAATAGTATTTGTATCATGTTACGCACAGTTACGTATTTCTAAAGGTGTGTTCATAGTGCAAAATGGACATAGCAATACTCAAATTGAAAGTATTAGGACATCACGGTTGCATTTTTTATTCTTCCATATCTTTGAAAGAATTTTATTTTTATTTATTATTTATATATTTATTTTTTTTAAAGAAGACTAAAACGTATCTAAAGTCTTTTAATGCAAAAGAGAGTAAACTAGCTATGTATAACTAAACGAATCTCCGTGCAAAACGATGGTGTATAGCGCCAAATAGTTATATTTGTTAACTTGTGTTTCTGGTTTGACCCTTGATGCAACCGTGTGGTTTTTGTTTGTGTCTAAAAAATAGATGTAACCGGTTGCAACTGTGTGACCCTAAATGAATACCCGCGCAAACCGTGTACTTTTTTTGTAAGTTCATAAATAACTGTGTGATTGGTTGCCATTTATAAAGATATTCTCCTTTGTTAGTGTGTTTATTTTTTTAAATTGATAGAAATGCAAAAGTTTATTTATTTATTTATTTATTTTTTTTAGACCAAACTTGCCATATTTAAAAAGTAGTTTCATGTAAACTTGTTTTGTTAAAGCACTAGGTGTCGTAACGTGGGACTCGACATTATGCCGACTTGACTCACACGTTATTGGCTTTACCACATTGAACCCAAGCCAATTTCAATGGCGTTGGGTGTTGCGTTAACACATCAACGTTTTTTTTTTTTTTTTTTTTTTTTTTTTTTTTTTTTTTTTTTTNTTTTTTTTTTTTTTTTTTTTTTTGGTATGGGTTTGAGTTTATATTGTGTTTTGGTGTGTGAAAGATGGTTGTGTGAAGTGTGTGTGCTTTAGCGCGTGTGCAGATTATGAGAAGGAAGATTAAGTTTATTATTATTTTTTTAGTTAAACACGTTAGCTTGTTTGAAAGTGGGTTTTAGGATTATTTGGCTCTTGATAGTGGGCTGTTAATATAAGAGTTTATGTTTTTTTTTGTTTTTACTTGGTAATTTAAAAAAGAAAAATGTATGTTTTTATTGCTCTAAGGGGTATATTATGCATTCAGATATTACTCAAAATTTAAGAACTTTTAAGTTTAAGAATACGTATATACATGCATTATAAGTAGTAAATATAAGTTGCCAGTAAACAATGTTAAAATTAATAAGTGTAAATATAGTACTCAAAATTTAAGAACTTTTAAGTTTAAGAATACGTATATACATGCATTATAAGTAATAAATATAAGTTGCCAGTAAACAATGTTAAAATTAATAAGTGTAAAGGGTTGTTTATTTTTTTTTGTTAGCTAAGGTCCATGTGGGTCCCCCTCCCTTAATGCCTCTTAATGTGGAGTGGATGGTTTTATTTGTCTTGTAGATATAGACTATTTAACAAGAAAATAACATTAAAATATTGATTGGGCCCACTTCCTTTAGCACTAAGAGAAATTAAGAGAAAAAGAAACACCCCCTAAATATAGTACTTAAAGCATAAGTAACCTAGTATATAAGAGAATTTTCAATGTTTTGCTATTATTCTCTATATATACTAAAGACGTTGATGCTTTACATTAAAAAAGAATTTCTTTATGGGCTTTGCATTAGGCTGCCTTTGATCTGCTGCCATGCACTTCACTGGGCCCAACTACTCTTTATTTATAAAATTTACATTCCACCACAAATTACCTTTTCTACATACAACTAGGGGTGTCAGTAGGGTCGGGTTGACCCGACCCGAACCCGATAAGGCTTATCGGGTCGGGTTAAATCGGGTCAAAAAATCTTGTCGGGTTGTTTTGACCCGAACCCGATAAACCGATAGTGTTATCGGGCCGGGTTCAGGTTAAATAAATTTTGCTAACGGGTTATCGGGTCAACCCGATAAGACCCGACAATCACTTATTGATTTTTTAGTTATTACTTTTTAGAAGCCCAGTGTCCGCAGAGTATCAATTTTCTATGCATGAAACCTTACCCGTTCCATTATATAGAACCTTTGTGTGTATGTCAAATTGTCAAGACACTTTGCTGTCACATAATTTTGCTAGTTAATGTTTTTAATTGTTTGTCCTTCTTATATGCATCTCAGTATGAGTTAATAAGTTCTCAACATCAGTAGTGTTACAATAATATCCATCATTGGTAGTAAGTATTATAACTTACAGTAAGTATTTTGTGTCTTTGGTTCAAAATGACACAAGTATTTAAATGAAATGTATGTTACAGTCGGTTATGTTTGGTATAAAATGAGAAAGTATCAAAATGACACAATCATTTTAAAGAAATGTATGTTAGAGTTGCGTATATTCAATTTTCTTTTTTAAACTTAATATACTCTGTATTCAATTTGGGTTTTGCGTATTGTTAATCAATTTTTAGCTATCAAAAATTAAATGTCAACGACGAGTGTTTAAGCTCAAATATATTTTTTTTCAAATTTTATAAGCTAACCCGATTAACCCGAATCACCCGACCCGACAACACCCGACCCGATATCAACCCGAACCCGATAACCCGACTCCTTATCGGGTCGGGTTGCGGGTTAGTTTTTTTTCAAACCAAAACCCGACTCACCCGACCCGACAAGACCCGATAACCCGACCCGATAACACCCCTACATACAACAACTTAATAATAATGACAAATTATAAAACATGAACATGGAAGAATCAAGGGTGAAAAACCCTTGAAAAAGCTGTCAAAGTCGTCTAGGGTTTGTTCCCAAAAGTTGCACACTAATAAATGAAAAATAGAAAAGTATATATAGAAAATACACTCTGACGGCGTCAGGTTATAGGTGCTGATGCCGTCAGCTCGCCGCCATTAGGGTTCTCGGATGGCCTAGATCTACTTTTGACGCCGTCACTTGTAAAGTAGCTCTGGGCCGTCTCTCTTTAGCATTACACCTGACGGCCTAGGATTGTTAACACCTGACGCCGTCAGGTGTAAACATCATATTTTCTTCTTAGGGCGTCTAGTGTAGTCTGATTCCACTCCTTTGTCTTGGTTGGCTGACGGCGTTACCTTGTGACTCTGACGCCGTCAGGAAGGATTTCCAGCATTCTTTTGAGACTATGTCGTTTTCTTCACTTTATGCTCCAAAAACGTCCAAAATGATGTGTTTTCCAGAATTCTTCTCAAAAGTCCCTAAAATGACAAAAGGAACGATTTAGGACAATATTTGATCATATTAACTCGAATTAGGGTTTAAATGACCCTCTAAAATGGGTACACTTTTCACCTCATCATCGATCTTAAAGTGGATACATACTCACGAGTGACGGTAGTGAAATTTCATGGAGTTCGGCAAAGCAAACAATACGGATAGTTCATCCAACCATTTAGACATTCTGGGAAGGAGGCACCAACAGTTTTGCATGAAGAGAATGTAGCATGCATTGCTTAATTCAAGGAAGGTTACATCAAAGGTGTCAAGACAAAACATATTTTGCCAAAGTTCTTTTTCCAATCATGATTTACAAAAGAATGGTGATATTATTGTTCAACAAGTTCATTCAAGTGACAATTTGGCGGATGTATTTACCAAGGCGCTTCTACCTCAACATTTAGGACATTGAACCACAACATTGGAATGCACCTACTCAAAGAGCTCAAGTGTTGCATTCATCACAGGGAGATAATACGCGTTGCACTCTTTTTTCCTTAGTCATGGTTTTGTCCCATTGGGTTTTCCTGACAAGGTTTTTAATGAGGCAACATTTTCTAAGCGCATTAACAATATGAACATCAAAGAGGGAGTGTTATGAATAATTATATGTGGATGTCCATATAGCCCATAATAGGCCCACGACACATGTTAGCTATTAGGGTTTTACCATAATGTTTGTCTATATATATAATCTTTGTAAATCTCCTAGTTAATAATCAATTGAAAAATAATATTCATTCCCTCAATTATTGTTCATAACATTTTTAACTTTGACTTTAATTATTTTTGTTTGTCTTGTTTAATACTTGATGAAAATTATATTAATGAAAATATATTTAAAGTCTAATTTATTTATATATTTTGAATCAAATATTATATAACAAAAAACAATAGTTAAAGTAAAAGTCAAAAAGGTAAAACTTAAAAAAATCAAAACAAGACAATCATTTTAGATAAAAAGAGTATCTCATAATAGGTTTCTGTAATGCAATACACATTGTTGGTTTACGGAAGCAAAGACCAATGGTTGTTTATTGGCACATCTCCATCATAACATAAAAGCTCACATTTCTCGAATTACCTTAAAGAAAAAAACGTCGGTCCATCCATCGTTTTAAAGATGCGATACTCTATTAAATAAGAGACAACAAACGCAACCACATACGTCATGAGATATATTACTACTAGACCAAGTCGACATGACTCGATATGAAGGTACAACACTTGTATAGCACAGATATATAACAATCACACTTGAATTAATGGGGACAGTAGTAATTGCGTCTCTAGACTCATCGATACGACAACTCACATACAATAGTTATTAAGAGACGTACAAATTGTCCTGTAGAATTTGGTCCAGGCATGAAAAAACTTAAATGTTTTTCTTTTAGTTTTATCATTTTTATAAAATAAAAGTTATATATACTTGCATAGCAAATGAGGAGGCTAAATTCCACAACACAAATAAACACACGTAAAACTCCACGCCATGCTAAAAGCTCCACTTCATATAAGCAAACCCTCACCCAGAAGATGGTTCAATCGAATTTACGCACTCGTTTACGCAATCGCCATTGTCGCACTCCTTTATCGACATTGTTGTAACCTTCTTTACGTTCCTACGTTATCCACCGTTATCCTTTTAACAGCTGATCTCCTGTTAGCTTTTTTATGGGCAACATGGCAAGCTTTCTTTATTAATCCAATCCACCATCAACTTTTCCTAGAGAACTTGCCACAAGTGGCTAAGGAAAGTGACTACCCTGGACTCGATGTTTTTGTTTGCACCGCTGATCCGTTTAAGGAGCCACCAGTTGGGGTTGTTAACACTGTTTTGTCCGTGTTGGCGTATGATTACCCGACTGAGAAACTGTCGGTATATGTGTCTGATGATGGTGGGTCGCAGCTAACATTGTTCGCGTTCATGGAGTGTGCTAAGTTTGCTAGACATTGGTTGCCGTATTGTAGGAAGTATAATTTAATGGATAGGTCTCCTGAAGTTTATTTTGCAAATGATGCATCTTTGTTTCCCGAAACAAAAGAAATTCAGGTGCGCTTTTTAACTGTCTAAATCCTACCTTTTTTTTTTTTGGAACGGCAAGATTTTATTAAATAACTCAAGCAAGAAGCTCGAGATGGGGAAATTTACAAGATGCTGTTACATGGCAAGATAGGATCATAGATCCATACATTCCAATCTAAGTTAAATTTCCTGTTTCTATAAGTAATCCACGAGAAAGAAAGGGTTTTATTTCGCAGGATTGATATTACTGTTATTGTTGTGAATTGAGCTATAATAGCAACATATTTTCTAGGTGAACTTTTTAACTTGTGAGTTGTGATGATAAATGTAATTAGATCTGTAATATAAATTAGATGTACTTACTCTTATTTTAAGGAACTACTTAGGTTTTTATTTTATTTTATTTATTTTATTTTATTTTTTATTATTATTTTTTTTATTTTTTAACCGTGATTTCCGACCTTTTGGCCAACTAATGCACGGGGTTTGAACCCACCGCCACACAGACTCAATCCAGGTAAAGCCCTCCCTTTTCAAGAGGTTGGCGTGGCCACTTAAAATTGTTTGCACCTAACAGGAATTGAACTTGAGACCTCACACATTTTAGAGTGATAGTCACAAGCCGTTTTACCACTAGGAACTACTTAGGTTATTTTCATGTACCAACACTGAATTTTAAAATTACCACCATGAGCAAATTAATTTGATAATTAAATTCTTTTACTTTGCTAAATATTGCTAGTTAACTAAAGTTCTTCTGTTTTTGTTGCTTAGTTATTACTATAATTATCTAGCATGTTTCAAAAGCTAATAAATTTATTAATTAATGAGTCTAGAACAGAAACAACTCTACTTGTCAAATCGGAGTATTTCGAGAACTAAATTGTTGATCACTAGTAAAAATTGATCACATGGTATAACATGTGTCGGTGACTTTTTGTATTATGTTATTGTATGAGTTATGGGTGCAGTAACATGAGTGAGACTGTGAGATATTTAATGGGACACCGTAACAAAGAAAAAAAAGTAGCAGGTTAGTAGCCAGACATGCTTCGACTCCAAAACATCCACGGAAAGACAATATCGGAGACGGCATCATAATCTGTTCACACGCTTGGATTTCTAAAAGGATTAGAAGAAAGTAATCTGCTTTGATTGGATTGCATTGTTAATTTTAAATCCATTTAAACCGTTATTCTTTTGTATCTTTTCTAGTTCCTTGATAGCGACAATCCAAAAAAATATAATTCATCCGATTCACATCCGGGGATCCTAATGAAGTACAATATACCAATTGTCTCTTTTATTTTGTGGAGAGCAGGTAATGTATGAAGAAATGAAAGCGACTATTGAAGGTGTGGTAAACCAAGGATCTATCAGTGTTGACCAACTCATTGATGATCGTATGGTTAAAGCATTCAGCAAATGGACCCCTGACTTTACAAGTCATCAACATCCTACGGTTGTCGAGGTATTTAGTTTCTATATTGAAACAAAAAATAAAAAATATCTTTACTGAAAAAAAAAGTTTATGACATTAAGCACTTACAAATAGGTTCTACTTAAAAGTGACAAAGATAAAGATGTTACGGATCATTATATGCCCAATCTCTTCTATTTAGCGCGAGAAAAGAATCAAGCCATTCCGCATCGCTTCAAGGCGGGTGCTCTTAACACCTTGGTACGTCAACCTTGATCATTCTCATTAGGTTTTCTTTTAGAAAGACAAATTAACACGCTAATAAATTAGTTGATCATTTTGTAGATACGAGTATCAACCATAATGACTAATGCACCTTTAATCCTTATCTTGGACTGTGACATGTACTCCAACGATCCCAAAACACCACTTCGTGCATTATGTTATTTTTTGGACCCTAACATTGATCCAAAACTTGCATTCGTTCAATTCCCTCAACGCTTCCACAACATTAATAAGACCGACACATATGGTCTTGAACATGTGCTCGAGACACAAGTATGCCCCCAAGGAATGGATGGTTTGGGTGGCACGATATTCATGGGCACTGGTGGAGTTTTTAAAAGAAAAGTTCTCCTCGAGAACCATAGTACACCAAACAAGCTATGGAATGAGACAAAGGAGTCTGAAGATGTTTTAGCATTAGCACATCATGTCGCTAGTTGTGTTTATGAGGAGAATACTAGTTGGGGTTCAGAGGTACACTATAGAAGATAAAAGTTTATATATTTTCATGTTCTTTTATAACTTTCTCATTTTGTTAAGTGAATTTATCATTATTGCACTTATTTCAGATCGGGTTTAGGTATGGCACATTGGTTGAGGACATCTACACAGGTTTTAGACTCCACTGCTCAGGATGGAAATCTGTTACATGTAACCCAACTAGAGCTGCATTTCTAGGCGGCATGCCGATAGCCCTTAATGACTTCCTATGTCAATCAAGCAGATGGTACACGGGCTTCCTACAAACAGGACTTTCTAAATTTAGTCCAGTAACCTTTGGAATGAAGTTTTTGAACCCTTTACATAGCATGTGCTATGTTCAGTTCCATTTTCGTGTCTTTTGGTGTATTCCCATCATCATCTATGCCTTTTTGCCCCAATTGGCGCTCATAAACTCTTTCCCAATATTTCCGAAGGTTTGTAGTTATAACGTTTGTTACTACAAAAATAATCTTGATTAACTAGTTTATGAAATTTAAATTGGTGGTGCAGGTTTCAGATCCTTGGTTTTGCTTATACACGTTTCTTTTCCTTGGATCATATGGGAAAGATCTTTATGAATTCGTGATGGCAGGATCAGTGTTCCAAAAATGGTGGAATCGACAAAGAATGGTGTTAATATTGGGGAGCTCTTGTTTCCCGTTATCAATATTTAATTGGTTACTAACATCCTTAAGCTTATCGACATTTGAATTCAATGTGACAAGCAAGGTGTTAGACACGGAGCTAAGCAAGCGCTATGAGAAAGGGGTTTTTGAATTCGGGGTGGATTTGCCATTGTTGTTACCGGTAAATGTAGCAGCACTCATCAACTTATTAGCGTTTGTGATGGGAATAAAGGAAATTGGTATAAATAATGGGAGGTTTGAAGATTTTCTTGGGCAGTTATTCATAGCAGGGTTTGGTATGGTGAATAGTTGGCCAATTTATGAAGCAATGGTGTTGAGGAAAGACAAAGGAAAGATGCCTACTAAGACTACCATTAAATCAGTTTGTGCAACTATGGTGATTTGCTTTGTATTCAGTTCTGTATTTTAACAACCAGCTAGCTTCCGCGCGTGCAAATGACGTACGGGTAACTGGTTTAGGTGTTTGAAATTCATATGCAATATTCTACTTTTTGCTAAATGGAACGCGATTGAAAGCACCCTTTAATAAATGTATTCATACACGAATAAATATCTCATGCAATCTTCTATATATTCGATGGTGTATGATCATATCAAGCATTTATCAACATTCATGTCAAAAGTTCAAAATAGCAGACACATAGGTTTTCATGTTAATTGAAACGCACCAACTTTTTTTAATGTTAATTTTCAATACTTGCATGGCTTCAAATAAGAAGAACAAGTCTTATTTATGCTCCAAAATGTTCTCCAAACTAGCAACGTGAGTAATCACCAAGTTCCAAGTTTACTTCGTCATCAGGATTAAATTTGACCAAACATTAAAAAATGTTTATTTATCTATTCTTCTAAAGTGGCCATGATAAATCCTTATTGGTCATATATACATATGTATAGGGTTTTGGCTATTAAATTGACACATACTTTCTGAAATGTACCGATATGGTACGTGTACTAATTTTCGTTCCAATATGGTACGTGTACTATTCTTCTAAAGTGGCCATGATAAATCCTTGTTGATATTGTTGAGAATGCCGATTTGGGTAAGTGCAACTACGAAAGGCTGTTGCAGATAGTGAAAGACTGTTGTTTGTTTCTTGTTCATGGTATGTTTTTCTGTGCTCCTAAACAAGATTTGGTAAACATTTGAAATATTTAAGGAATGATAGTGAGTTAGCAAATTTTGTCAAATTAGCTTTCGACAATGGTTGCAAGGTAGAACTGTATGTTGAACATCATGGTTATGATGTTTTAGAAGATGCCCATGTAGATACTAGTGAAGACGCAGTAGATGATGGATTTGATGATGAAATTGAAATAGAAAACATTTCATAATATGTTGGACTAGAGCACGTAGGTGAAAAAGAAATGGTTATTCGAAATATAGTCATTAATGACCCTTTTCTAAACAAGTTAATTGATGGTAAGTACATTAGGGATGATGTTTGTAGTTCTGCTAACTTAGATACAAATTCTAGTAGTTCTAAGGAAGATGAAGCTGAGTAAATAGATGTTGATGACAGATTTAAAGTGAAAGTAGGGTATTCCTATCCTGTTTTTGATCCTAATGTATCATGGGATCATATGATGTCATTATTGGGTATGAAATTTGAGCACCTAGAGCAGCTTAAAGATTTGATTAACTATGGGGTTGCTAATGGATATCATTTATGGTTTAGGAGGAATGATTATAGATATGTAGCAATTTTGTGTGGAAGAAATGTGTAAGAAGGTAGGTGTTCTAGCGAGAGAGGTAAACAAAAGGTGGATGAGGACATATGTAGACCTAAGGGCAAGCAATCCAAGTCACCTAAGTCTAAGACTGAGAGTAAGTCACCTAAGTCTAAGTCTGAGTCTAAGACCAAGGCAACTAAGAAAGCTGATTCACCTAATTCTAAGTCACCTAAGACACTTCACAGTTCACAAGTAGGTTATTCATTTAGATTATGGGCAGGATGGATGTAAAATGAGGCAACTTGCCAAATCAAAACATTGATTCCTACTCACTTATCCTCAAGAAATTTTGATCTATGGTCATTGGTTAGTTACAAGTGGCTAGCAAAACAGTTTCCAATAGAGTTTGCAAGAAAGGGTTAATTCTACATATAGGTAACGAACTTTTCAAAATTTTCAATGTTAGGTAATTTACTCTCAAAAATACTATGTTAGGTAACGAAACTTTAATCTTTGTTCAATGTTAGGTAATATTGGGTATTTTTGCAACTGATGACCTCCTAAACCGGTAAGTTGAAGGGTATATTTGTCCTTTCATCTATTTTGATAAAGAAACTCATCTTTTCAACACCCTTATCCTTCTTAATCTAACTGCAGGTCAATCACTCTCCAAACAAGTTATCTTTTACAGTTGAAACAAGGTCAATTCACGTCATAGCCTCAAAATCATAAATTCAATATCATCATTCATGGCTTCTATTATTCTTTCAAACCCAGTTATGTCTTCATCCTTCCTCGGAAACAAAGATAACAACAATCTGCAAGTATTTAATTAATCACCTTATATCTTCACTATAATCCCACGAATCACAAACACAAAAATCGAACAAACAAAGACCGAAGCACAAGTATGTCATCAAGATCTCATTACGAGGTCTCGGGTAGGTTTTGTTTGTTTTATGTTAAAGATCAGTGATGTTTTATGTTCAAACACATAAAGATCTTTGTAGATCTGTAAATATGTTGAGCAAAAATCTGAGATCTTGTTGTTGGGATTATAAGTGTTAAATAATGGTTGGGATTAAGGTTGAATATGGATTTGTGGTTGGGATTATAAGCGTTAATACGATGCGTTTGCAATCAACCGAGCTCGACATTGACAGGGGAGATGATTTCTTTGTTATTGGAGAGTTGAAGATTTGAAGATCGGTTTTTGATCGAATACGATTGATGAAAGAACTATTACCGTGTGTTTCTCTATTTCGTATCTCATTCCACATTCTCCAAGCATGCCTATTTATTTAGCTCCAATTAACTGATCATACTTTTGTTGGTTGTTTTTTTTAATACAATCAATCTGTTTGATTTTGCCATGTGAGATTAAAATGAGTTGAATTTGCTGGTGATAATTTGGGGTTTTGCTGGTCAAGATGAATTGATGATCATCATCATTAAGTGTTATAGGTACGGTGGTGGTGGCCGGAGTGGTAGTGGTGGCCGATTAAAAGAGAGAGACACCTGAAAAGACTAAAATACCCATTTAAGTAATTAACTCTTTTAATTATAACTGGACACAAGTGGGCCCAGCAAGCTGACATGGCACCCAAAACGGTCATATTACCTAACATTGAACAAAGATTGAAGTTTCGTTACCTAACATAGTATTTTTGAGAGTAAATTACCTAACATTGAAAATTTTGGAAAGTTGGTTACCTAACAGTAGAATTAACCCTATTAACAAATAGAACTTTAAAAACTTATAATGACATTTAAAAGAAAAATAAGCATAAGCACATAAGACATGATCACAGAAAATTAACACGCACATAAATGCAAGGAAACACTATTAGTCACAAAAAACAAAATAAGACAATTAAGAAAAATAAGACAAACACAATTGTTTTTTTCGCAAGCAATTTCAAGCACAAACTTTGTGAGAAATCATTAAGACGAGCATTTTTAGAACACATGAAACGAAATCCAACACTAAAAACTTGATTTTGATGCCAAGATCATTAAGCAAAGGATGGGAATTTAGAGATTTATTTTGAAACAAAATGCAAGACAAGCATTCAAGGAAAATTCATGAGAAAACAAGCAAGCAAGCAAGAGCAATTAAACAAGAGCAAAGAAACAATCATTTGTGAGTAAGAGTAATTTAGCATTCAAACAAACTAGCAATCAAGCAATCAATCAATTCAACAAGCAAACAAACAAACACATGAATACAAACGCAAGTCCCCGGCAGCGGCGCAAAAACTTGATGCATGCCAACAGGCCAAAAACTTGATGTGCTTTCGCAACGGGTTTTAAATTTATAAACAAGAAATACCGATTAACAAGGAATACATACAAGCAAGTATACTCGTTCGTGTGTAGTTAAGGATTGGTAAGTCAAGGTCGTCCCAAGAGACTTGGTTGCACTCAAGTGTCGTTTGATTGTTTAAGCAAGTAACAAGTTGATGGTTATGATTGTCACGGATCAAACCACCAAGAAAAGCAATTATGAGAGCAACATGATGTAAGCACACAAAGAACATATTTGTATGGACAAATGATCACAAGGATATTAGGATTTTTAGTTTGAAAAACATATTACCATTGGTAATCCTTTTGACCTTCAGAACCAATTATAATAGTACAGTGTTTTATAAATCAAATATACATAAGTCACAATCAATTGGTCATGTCATAAGACTCATGCCTAAACCAACAACACACAAAGAGTTATTTCGACCTATAAACGCTGATGTCATTAATTTGTGAAATTGCATTTACTTGGAAGATGATGAGAACACATATTCATAAGATTCCTTTCGACCTTTAATCTATATTAAACTTTCACTTGTTATGTTTATTAATTCTCTTGCACAATCGTCACAAAGTATACAAGACCAAAATCATTCGTCGACTAAATCAAATATACATAAGTCACAATCAATTGGTCATGTCATAAGACCCATGCCTAAACCAACAACACACAAAGAGTTCTTTCGACCTATAAACTTTGATGTCATTAATTTGTGAAGTTCCATTTACTTGGAAGATGATGAGAACACATATTCATAAGATTCCTTTCGACCTTTAATCTATGTTAAACTTTCACTTGTTATGTTTATTAATTCTCTTGCACAATCGTCACAAAGTACAAGACCAAAATCATTCATCAACTAATGAATTGAAACTAATCACTATTGAGAATCCTTTTGGCCTCTAAACTCAACAATGATCAACCAAAACAATAAATAAGGACAAGTTTCAATTTAACCAAATATAATATTTTTCATTATAATCCAAACAAACACAAATTATATCCAAACATCCTTTTATCACAAGTTCTCATAATAACCAAACAAGCATAAAGAGATTATCATTATCAAACATATCACATGTCAAACAAAGAAACCAAGCACGAAATGTAAAGTTCAACATCTTGATAATAATAAGTTTTAACCAAGTAGCAATTACAATGAGTAAAGAATAGGATTTAGAGGAATCCTACGAGCCTCCAATTAACCAGTACACGTTCTAACCACACTAGAGAATCGTGTGGAAAACTAGAAGGGGGTTGAATAGTTTTACGTCTTTTAAATTTATAAAAACTTTGGTTATGAAAACTTCGATTCCAATTTTATGTGATCTCAACTTGCAATTATAAACAACAAAGTATACTAATAAATATAATAGGAAACATGCAAGTAAATAAGTAAGGAAATAAAGGTAGAAAGATAGCACCGTGAGACAAAGGATTTATAGTGGTTCGACTACGAATCTCCTCTTCGTCCTACTCCACTCCCCGAGTACCTAACTCGGGAGTTTTCTTCACTATGTCAACAAGCTCTCTTATGGCGGAGAAAACCTTACACAACTTTTGCTTACACCAATTTACGACACTAAGCTAAATGTCGGGTTCAAATTGTAGCTAGAACCAATCTCACACCACTACACGACTTAGCACGACTTCTACACAACTTATACACTCCACAACTTCTTCTCTACTTCACACCACTTCACTACTTCACTACTTCTTCTTCTTTACACAACTTCTATTCACAACTAACACACCTAGATCTATCTAATTACAAGCACACCACACCTTCACAAACGATTTACACAATATACACTACTAATCTACAATACTTCTTAAACTTGATGTTGAAGGAGTATTCTTCTCTTGCACTTTGGATGAGGATGGATGAAGAAGGATTGAATCACTTGAAACAAGGATTAATAATCTTATGATCAAAGGGTTTTGAAAGATGTTTAGAGAGAATTAGATCTGAAAATTTTAGTGCAAAATGTAAGGTAAAATACCAGGTTTGAGGTGGTATTTATAGGCAAACTTTTCTGACAACAGGAGCGTGCCGGCCGCCTTAAATGGAGGCCGGCCCCCTTAAAATTAAGGGGGCCGCCCACCTGTAACGGCCAGATTGTTTGACTTTTTCTGGGGAAAGTTTATTTGGTGAAAAACTAACTGATTTTGGTTAAAAATTTGAATTCATATATTTAGTATGATTTAAACATTTTCCTTTATTACCAAAAGTGTTTTTCAAAATTATATAATATGTTTATATTATTTAATAAACTTTGTAATAATTAATTAAATACCCCTTTGATCATGAAATGTATTAAGCACTTANACAAATAAATATAATAGGAAACATGCAAGTAAATAAGTAAGGAAATAAAGGTAGAAAGATAGCACCGTGAGACAAAGGATTTATAGTGGTTCGGTTACGAATCTCCTCTTCGTCCTACTCCACTCCCCGAGCACCTAACTCGGGAGTTTTCTTCACTATGTCAACAAGCTCTCTTATGGCGGAGAAAACCTTACACAACTTTTGCTTACACCAATTTACGACACTAAGCTAAATGTCGGGTTCAAATTGTAGCTAGAACCAATCTCACACCACTACACGACTTAGCACGACTTCTACACAACTTATACACTCCACAACTTCTTCTCTACTTCACACCACTTCACTACTTCACTACTTCTTCTTCTTTACACAACTTCTATTCACAACTAACACACCTAGATCTATCTAATTACAAGCACACCACACCTTCACAAATAATTTACACAATATACACTACTAATCTACAATACTTCTTAAACTTGATGTTGAAGGAGTATTCTTCTCTTGCACTTTGGATGAGGATGGATGAAGAAGGATTGAATCACTTGAAACAAGGATTAATAATCTTATGATCAAAGGGTTTTGAAAGATGTTTAGAGAGAATTGGATCTGAAAATTTTAGTGCAAAAGGTAAGGTAAAATACCAGGTTTGAGGTGGTATTTATAGGCAAACTTTTCTGACAACAGGAGCGTGCCGGCCCCCTTAAATGGAGGCCGGCCCCCTTAAAATTAAGGGGGCCGCCCCTTATAATTAAGGGGGCCGCCCACCTGTAACGGCCAGATTGTTTGTCTTTTTCTGGGGAAAGTTTATTTGGTGAAAAACTAACTGATTTTGGTTAAAAATTTGAATTCATATATTTAGTATGATTTAAACATTTTCCTTTATTACCAAAAGTGTTTTTCAAAATTATATAATATGTTTATATTATTTAATAAACTTTGTAATAATTAATTAAATACCCCTTTGATCATGAAATGTATTAAACACTTGTTTATTCATACCTTGAGTGATTTAGTTGGATAAAATGATATAAACTAACTTAATACTTGTTTAC